>OV725078.1:46267882-46492882 GCA_928085145.1 Nezara viridula
ACAGGGATAAGTGGGGTATTATTAAAGGATACTGTGGGACATGAGGTCATAGGTTTACGTCGAAGGGTAAAGGTGATTTGATGGGATTTATTAGAATTTATTTTAATCCTCCAGTTTTGAAACCATTCTTCAAGGCTTGTGATGTGTGATTGAAGAGTTTGGGATGCAATGGTTGGGTCATTATTAACGGATAGGACACATGTATCATCGGCATACGTGGTAATAACAGTGTTAGGATGGGTTGGGATGTCAGCTGTATAAACTTTGTAAAGGATAGGATCAAGGATACTACCTTGAGGAACTCCGGCAGATTGAGAAAAGAGGGATGAATAGGTATTATTGTGATCTACTTTGAAGTGCCTATCAGTAAGATAGGAACTGATGATAAGAAAATATGTAGGGGGAAGGAATTTACGGAGTTTGTAAAGCAATCCCGGATGCCAGACTCGATCAAACGCCTGTTCAACGTCGAGAAAAACTCCAGTGCAATACATTCCGTGCTCCAATGCAGAGGAGACGACGTCTACCACACGATGATATTGCTGGATAGTGGGATGGGATGTGCGGAATCTAAATTGGTGATCAGGGATTATGTGGTTAGAATCTAGGATGGGATACAGGCGTTTTAAGATGAGCTTCTCCAGGATTTTGCCCATGATGGGTAAAAGAGAGATAGGACGGTAAGAGGATGGGTATTCTGGTGGCTTTTTGGGTTTATGTATCATTTTGACTACAGATAGTTTCCAAGGGTCAGGTAAATATGTGGAACGGAGTACGGCGTTATAAATGTAAGTAAGGAATAGAATGGCTTTTCGAGGAAGTAGCTTAAGAATGTGGGAAGTGATTAGGTCGTGGCCAGGAGCTTTGCGGGAGGGTAATCTGTGAATAATATTGAATATTTCTGAAGGATGAAATGCTTTAGGAGTCATTTGGAGAGGAATATCCAGTTCTGTTTCAATACATTCAAGCTGATTTGGATTAAGGATATCAGGATGTGGATTAAAAGTTTTAAAGAGGTGATGAGCGAAAATTTGGGATTTTTCTACATCAGATTTGGACCAAGTTTGAGGTTCAGTAAGAAGTGGATGATTAAAGTCTTTAAATTTCAGGAGCCGTTTAGTAAAATTTAGTAAATTTTGAATTTTGTATTTTCTAATTTCTGATCTTAGTTTGTTAGTCAGTTGGGTATAATGAGTTTTATCTGTTGGATGTCTAGTTCTATGCCACTTCGATCTTGCTCTGCGTTTTTCCTTTAATAAGAATATTGTTAATATATTCTGTTGGGCTTGTGATGGGAGGTTTACATTGGGATTAAGAACAGATGGAACTGGGTGTGGATGCTCTGGCGGGAGTTTGACCCTTAAGGGTATATGGTGAAGAAGGATTGGTGGACGAGGAGGTTGAGGCTGAGGTTTAGCAGTTTTAGGCTTGGATTGGGAAGCCTGAGGCGCCTGTCGTCGAGGCTGCTGGTTCTTGATGGTGGTTTGGAGATATAAATTTCTCGAACCCTGTTGAGGATAGTCTGTAGCTGTGGAGATGGATGGTTGAGGCTGGATGATTTGAAAAGGTGACGACGGCAGTGCTGGGAAATTTGTTTTATCATCGATTGCGGGAGCCTCAGTGCCACTTTTATGATCAAGGATAAGGCTTTTCAAAGCCATATTATATGATCTCAGCTTCAGAAGATTTTTATAAACTACGCAACCTCTGTAGCTCGCTGGGTGTCCCTCGCCACAAAGTGCACATATAGCAGCCTCTTGCCTTGGTTTCTGGAAAATATCAGACGGATGTGCCCCAGCACATTTGACGCATCTGGCCTGATGATGGCAGTAGGCTTTTGTGTGTCCCAAATTTTGACAGTTAGTGCATTGCACTACTATAGCTCTTTGTCTGGGCTCTTCAAAACGGACTATTGAATATAAAAGACGCTTTACGTTAAAAATTTCCGGGTTGTTTTTTGCAGGTTCGAGATCTATGAAAAATAGCGGTAGCGGGTATTTTTCCTTAGGATTTTGGCTCCAGAATCTTGTTTGTAGTATTGTTGGCTGTAACAGAGTTACTGTTTGAGGTGTTTGGTGAAATTGATTCTGATTTGATGGCTGAAGTGATTTTGCTACGCGTGTTTGGTGTAGTTTTGTTTGTTTCAGATGTCTTTTGTGATTTGGCCGATTTATTTTTTTTCTTGTTTGGTGAGTTGCTCGCTGAACCGGGGGCAGAGTTTCGATTGCGCTTTTGAAGAGTCCTTCTTTTTAAATACTGTGAATCAGTCTCACTGACTTCGGAAAATGGTGTCTCTTCCTCCGATTCTTCACCAGACGTATTGTCAGGTTCCATAATGAGAGAGAAAAAAAAATCTGTACCTGTTATAACACTAAAAAAAAAAATTTACGAAATAAATTCTTAAAACTAAGCTATTTACATTATTTACAGTTAAAGTGAGAAAAAATCGCAATATACATAATTAAACCAAAGTAAAAGTATTAGAGTAAAATAAACAAATAAAATAAAGAAAGAAGAAAAAAAAAAAATAGTTCATCAGTTTGGATACGAACTCGATATTACTCGAAGGACGTAGTGTTAGTAAATAGAGCCTTGGCCGTGTATCTTACGTAGATAGGGCAAGACCCGTAAAGGGAATTACCGATCAGCTGTGCTGTCTCTACCGAACTAGTATCAATTAACTATTAAACATAATTGTTAATAAATATCTCTCACCTCACTATTTAATGTGAAAATGTTTAAATGTACAAAAGCTCACTGTTCACAAATTATAGCAGCAGCATTTGCAGTATAAGCCAGTTGAGAAGGAGACAAAGACAGAGCGATGCAAGCATTAAACTGTAGTTGCGGCCATTTTCAGATCAAGAATATTTTTTAAAAAATTTAAAAATGGGGATCAACTTTACACAGATTATACCGCTATATCTTGTAAAATAAGAAATTATAAATAAAGAGCAGATTATTGGCAGTAGTGGGCATACTAGAATCTCATCGTATCGACTCTGATGCTGCTGAAAACCCCGGATGGCAGCTATGTCGGGCAGAGGGACAAAAAGAAGAGTTTTACCGCCAAATAAGATGCAACTAATATGTATTTTAATAAGCCAAAATTGTTAGGTATTCGAATATTAAAACACAAAACTATACGACTAGTAATCACAACTCTTTGATTCATCATAAATGATAACACTGTTAGGTTAATACAACTAAATCACTAATTGGTATAATCGATATATCACAATTTCCCCCTTTCTAAAGAAAGTGTATCATAGTTATGAAAATAGCAACATATTAAAAACATGAAAAAAAGTTATCAAAAATACATATAATTCTTGTATAAAACAAAGAACACAAATAACTGAGTCGTCTACAGCTCTCAAGGAGAGCTCCCACTTCTATCACCGAGTCTTTGGTTTCTCTCTTGTTGACTTACAGAAATATAAGAAAATCTATCTATAAGAAAAGTCTATAAGAAACTTGTCCATAGCATACTTGACAGGTAGCCCAGATTTCAACATCTTGCACATTTTATCTTTGAACGTACCAACAAAATTGTCTGCCGCTCCATTTGTTGCTGGATGTTTTGGAGGTGTTACTGTATGCCGTACACCATTCCTTTTTAGAAAATTTCTGAATAAACTACTTGTGAATTGGGTCCTCTATATGTAATCAAATGATCACACAATCCATGTCTGACAAATAACTTTTTGAAGATTTGAATAACCTTCCAGCCTTTCGTATTATCTCTCATGTTAAAAACTTCTGGCCATTTACTGTGGGCATCTATGACAACTAAAACATCGTATTTCGTAAAGGCCCTAAGAAGTCAGCGTTTAGTCGAGACCAAGCTTTACTTGTATAATTCGCAATTTTGGTTGGATTCTTTTTATTTGCTACACAGGTGAAGCAACTAGAAACATAATTTTCAATATCTAAATCCAAGTTTGGCCACCAAAAATAAGATCTTGCCATTTGCTTTATCTTAGTTATACCAAGATGTGATATGTGTAAATGTTTTAGTAAGATGAGTCGAAGTGATTCTGGTATAACCACTCTTATTCCCCACATGAGACATCCTTTATCTAGCGACAATTCTAGTTTCTTTGAGAAAAATTTCTTTTCGATATCAGATAAATTCTTATTTTCAGTTGGCCATTCCGCAGCTACCCAATTTATCACCTTGCTTAATATTTTATCTTTCACTGATTCAGTGACCACTTGTTTGTAATTCAACAAAGGCATCCCCTCTTCCACATAGTTAAGAGCTGTAAATTCTGTATCAAATACCGGAGTGTGGTCAGTTAAAGGCAATCTTGACAAGGCATCACAGTTACCGTTTCCTGAGGACCATACGAATTCTATACTGTAAGTGAATCCTGAAAGATAATAAGCCCATCTTTGTAATCTATTTTTAATTGTGACTGATAGATTTTTGTATTTTCTAAAAATGTATTTCAAAGGTTCGTGATCTGTTCTAATAATTATGTGAGCTCCATAGACATACTGATAAAATTTCTTAAAGCCGAAGATGATGGCAGCAGCTTCTTTATCAATGATTGCTCTATGCCTTTCAGTTACCGATAGAAATCATCTTCATCTGTTCTACCTGTACAATAAATATTATCAATGTAAATTTCAGTGTAATGAATTCCCTTAAGTATTTCCATTAAAATTTTATGACATTCTCTAGGACTGGACGCCACACCCTCCGATAATTTGGTATATTGAAATACCAATTAGTGATTTAGTTGTATTAAACTAACAATGTTATCTTTTATGATGAATAAAAGAGTTGTGATTACTAATAGTGTAGTTTTGTGTTTTAATATTCAAATACCTAACATTTGGCGACGAGGATGGGATTTAAGTGCTTAGACATTTAAGAAACAATTTCTTTAAATGAGAGATCCTTTGGGTTTTTTGGTATTGCTAAATTTCTAATAAGAATGTAGGTTTCTGCACTCACCTTTATAAGCAGTTCTGATACATACTTACTTTCTTCAATATCATGTACAAGGAAATAAAGTTCTAACCTTTCAATAAAAGTGTCCCTGTCATCCTCATGTAAACGAAATTTAATTCTACAGGTCTCCGTCCTATAGCTTGCTGCTTTATTCTTTGTTTTAACTTGCATCACCTTTTCACTAAAATCCTTGCTTTCTTCTTAATTTTCACTTCTCAATTCCTGCACTAAAATTTGCCTTAATATAACTACAGAATCAGAATCAGCAAAAACCAAACCTAATTCCTTTAGTTTTAAAATCAAGTCTTGTTTCTTTAATTCATACACCCACGAAGTACCAATTAAAACACAAAACTACACTATTAGTAATCACAACTCTTTTATTCATCATAAAAGATAACACTGTTAGGTTAATCACTAATTGATATAATCGATATATCACAAAAATGGTATAGAATCGAATACACATTTCTTATAATAATAATAAAAGGCTTAGCGAACGCGAAGGTTTGATGCCGACACCACCAATCCCTTATTACAAACCTCCCTCCACCGTTCGTAGTCCAAACCCAGTCCCTTGAGATCGGCTTTCACGCAATCTTCCCACCTTTGCCTCGGTCTTCCCCTTGGACGTTTACCATTCGGCACAGCAAATATACAAATTTTAGGAATTCTTTCGTTTCCAAGCCCAACAATTTTAAAAGCCCATTTGATTCTACGCGATGTAATAAGTTCAATTATATTAACCGGATACAGTTCACACTATTCGGCGTTGTGTAACCGTCTGAACTCTCCGGGTAACTCATCCTTCCGAATATTCTACGCAATACTTTATTTTCAAAAACCTTAAGACGTTGCTCATCGCTTAATGTAACCGGCCACGTTTCGCATCCATAAAGAACTGTAGGTAAGACAATGGTTTTATCATCAGAGCTAAGTAGTTTTGTCACAGGAAAATAACAAGCATTTCTCGCCTTCAGTCTAACCTTAATCTCTTCTTCAATTTCGTTTTTGCTAGTTATCGTAGACCCTAGATACCTAAACTTCTCAACCTGTTCAAATATATTAGCATCAATATCGATATAACCAGTAATATACCTATTTTTGCATCTAACCATATATTTTGTCTAATCGTGTTTATTTCGAGCACTTGTTCTTTACTGGCATTCATTAACGTTGTCGTATTTAGTTTTATAGTTTCCACGTCTTCGCTTAACAGTACCAGATCATCCACATAGTCCTGCACGGGTGTTGTCCCACCCAGATCTAACCCTTTTTTGGTACGCATTAACTCCCTAATGATATGTTCTTATGCCAAATTGAGGAGGACAGGCGAAAGAGAATCCCCCTGTTTTAAACCCGAACGAACCTCCAATTTATCGGGCAGATTATTACCGATTCTAACTTTATTGAGTGTTTCCGTCTATCACATCCTGACTAGATTTATTAGTTTTTTTGGAATCCCCTGCTCGATTAGAATATTATACAGTTTCTGGCGGTCAATAGAAGCGTAAGTCTTTTTGAAATCGATATACAGCTGGTGAACAATACCGTTGTACTCTATTTTTTCTCTAACATTTGGCGTAAAGAAAATATTTTATCAATAGTTCAATGATTACGTCTAAATCCGCATTGGTAGTCTTCGATAATTTTCTGGGCGTATTCCGTGATTCTACCAGCTAAAATTAAAGAGAATATCTTATAACATACCGGAAGGAGTGAAATTCCTCGATAGTTATTACAATCCGTCCTCGGGCCCTTTTTGTGAATCGGAATAAGAATAGATTCTTTCCATTCTTCAGGTAATTTCTGGTTCTCCCAGATCTTTTTAACCTACCCATGTATTTTGGAAAGTCCAGTTTTAGTTCATCAGTCTGATACTCAGAAGGAGGACACAGATCATAATTTCCCGTATTGAAAATATTCTCAAAGTGGTTCTTAAACTTATTTAATATGTCAACCGGATCGGTCAGAATATTGTTATTTTCATCCCTAATTCCAGACGTGACGGGCCCTAAACATTTCCGTGATCTGTTTATACCTTTATGCATGTCTCTTACGTTATTTTCGATCCTATTAGTTTCTATTTCAATTATTTTATTTTTAATGTACTCCCTTTTTTTATTTTTGAGCAATTTTGTCATTTCATTTGTGGGCTTTCCGAGACGCCAAAAACTAATATCAACTTTGAGTTATAAATTCTTTAATAAACGTCATTAAAAAAAAAATCCATAAAACCAAGGCCAAAATTCCATAGTTCTTAATTTAAAAACAAAGCCTTATTTAAGAGTTTTAAAGGGCGCTAGTAACGAATCTAAATCGTTTATTCGTGACAAAAATTTGCTTAGCCTACATTAACGGAAGTTTGTATTTTGTTATAGAGTATATATTGGAATACGTTTTTCTATTTCACACAAAACACAAATTGATTGATATGTTATAATTGTAGAGAAAAAAATACAAACATTGTTTATGTATTATAATTTTTTTCTGTTTCTAACGGAGCATTGGCAAGATCCCTTATATGTGGGTCTCATATTTTTTGACCTAGTATCATCAAAAATGTGTCATTTAAATTGGTGATCCCAAGTTCCTATCCACCTCTTGTAAGAGCTAATAATCATAATTATATGCCAACCAAATGTGATTAGTATGATGAGGTTGTGGAGTGGATGGGTGCTAATCGATCTATATAACGAACAAATATTAGTCAGTAAAATGTCTTAATAATTTATATAATAGTCCTTCAAAGGCTCTTCTTATTATCATTGGCAGTTATGTATTGTAAGTATTAAACCCTATAGAGTTGATAAAATCTCTTGAAATATAAAAATTGCCATGCAAGATTACCGAAAACTATAACCGCATGGTTATTTGGACTCAAAGTATTGCGGCCTCTTAGCCCTTTTTCATATTTTATCATATCACGTTTTAAGGAAATGGATTGCATTTGGTAACGTATCTCATAACACAATTGGCTTCGACAGGAAATCATTGAAGGGAATTTCCAACATCTCCCCTGCCTCATTGCCCTACAAACGTAAATCAATACTATTCCGGGCATTCAAACCCACCCTTCAGCCAACTTTCGTTCAGATTTCAATTTTACCCATATTTTAACTGATTTTTATTTTTATATGACGCACAGAAATGTTTGTAAACATGCGTATGACCATCTTCAGACTTATGATGACTAATATAGTCAGTGTGCCAGAACCAAACCCTGTACTCCCCCCCCCCCCCCGCTCCCTACATCCCTATAAATTGCGTGTCATTGAGGTCCTTTTAACAAATTATTAAGAAATAGCCAATGTTAAAAAAAAAACTGACCGCGATGTCCCAAAACAGCGCCATAACATGTCGGATTTAGGAATTTGACACAGTTAATTTTTTGTTCACTGACATTCAGCCTTTGGCTTTATTTCGCAATAGTTGGGTTTTTATTAAAGCTGGCTAGTGAGGGAATCAGAGAAAACACCAATTAAGTCAATTTTTTTAAGTCGTCCAAACAAAAGTTGAAAATCAAGTGCCGTTTTTTTTTGCAATTCATTGGCCAACAATACCATGTCTTTGTATGAAACACATGAGAAATTATTTATATTTAAAATCTACTAATCACTTTTTCAGATATTTGAAATGGTTAGAAAATGCACTTCATCAGTAAAAAATCGGTAGTGACCGGAGCGCTTTCGGAGGGAGTTCTGTCACTCCAATCAGTTCTAATTAATGGTTATGCACCAACATTTTTGTATTGGCGTCCTAATATTGGTGCAATAATACAATAATACAAGTATAAAAAACTATATTCAAACTACTTAAATTCATTCATTTGTGTTTGGGAAGTACATAAAATTCAAGAAGTTATAAGAATTAATAAACATACTATAGACACATAGGAGATAAACTATTAAGTTTTAAACTTTTTAAATAGAAGATTTTCAGTCAAGTTTGTATACTGTTTCGTACCCCTTTTGCTCGGCCCAGATAGGGTAATAAACAAATCCAGTGTCAGACTCTTCTTGCGGGGAATAAAGTTCTACTATTTCTTTAATAGGTGAATTATCAGATAAACCAACTTGGTTTATAAAGCATTTGCCATGATATATCCCGACCCTCTGACCTATACATCCATTCTCATAGATCTGCCTCATTTCAAAATTCCTTTATAGCCCGCTCTGTCAACTTTTGGAATTCCCTCCCGATCAAAATTCGACATGCCCCTTCCCTGTACACATTCAAAAACCTCCTATTCCAATTCCTGTTCCAAAAACAGTCAGATACCAGCTAACTATTAATATTATATATGTATTGTGTAGCAATCATATAATCATAATACTTGGTAAGAGATAGTACATGCATTTCCTACTATCGACGTAGGAATTTCAATACATACATTTTTTTTTTATTCAATTATAATTAACTGTTTATTTTTATACATATATTCAAATAAAGTTTATTTTTTTTTTTTTTTTTTTTTTTATGAAATGAACTCATTGTATCTCTTTTTCGTTCTTCATTTCTCAAAGTGTATGTTATGTTGTTCAACCCTTATATATAATTTTGTTCATAGTTCAAGTGATTCCTTCATAGTTTTAATTGTTTTGTTCATAATTTTAAATGCTCTGTGCATAGTTTTATCTGTATTGTATATAGCTTGTGCACCTAAGGTATTCTTTACTTTTTATTTTATTTTATCAATTTTATTTATTGTTTCAACGTTTAGGCCAGTAATATTCTATTATTTTGTACATTATTGTTATTCTGAAGGGACGTAGTCCCAGAATAAAGCTTTTTTTTCTATCTATCTATCTATCTATATGACGAAAAAATTCTGTTTCTAAAAAAATTACAGAAATCTTGTCTACACCAGACTTTTCTTAAAATAAAAACTAGTTGTCGTTTATTCTTTTCATTATTTAAAAATAAATTCCATTCTCTAGATTTATGTGCGTTTTCGCTATTTATAGGCTTTTCTTATGACAACTTTCTTCTTCATTCTATTGATTTTATAGATTTTGTGTGATGAGTCTGTGCTAAATATAATGTCGTGGTCATGCGGCAATCTTGAAAATATAATCATGTCTATTTCATTGAAATTTAGGGTAATACCAATCCCATAATAGAATTGAGCGTTACTATCATCAATTATTAGGATTTTCCCCTCTGCCATGCAATTCGTCCCATTCTTGATTAAATAGTGAAATCCTTTCGATTTATCAGTGTTGATTAGAAATCCATCTGGTGTTGCCATAGAAAACGGTAAAGAAGTTAGAGGGAAGGCTAAGACTTTTTTAATATCGAGATCGGTATCTTGAGCACGTAAAAGCAACTATCAAACTATATTTCTCTGTTCTTTAAATTGAACTACAATCGTCCTTTTCTTGAACCTTATGGTTCGTTTTGAATCAGCCATAGTTTTTAAATAATTTCTTATTATAGCTTCAGCAAAATTATCGTTTTGTACACGTCTTCCTTTTAAGAATTTTGAAGCCATTTCAGTTCCATTTTTTTCCGTATTTCAGACAACATTTTCAGAAACCGGAACACCTGATGACAAACAATACAACTTGTGTGTATCTACGGTAGAAAATGGATTCAAAATTGACCTTATCACATTTTTCTATGGATATGTGATTCTTTGTTTTTCATGGAAAATTTTATTCAAAATCTCATGTGACGCCGAGTTAGAGAGTCGAAAGGGAAAATGATGTTTTTGAAATTAACGTTAGTTTTAGAAATGTCGAATGATTCAAATGAAAGCAAAAAAAAAAAAAATATGCAACAATTATTGACGGAGTTTTTGTTACATATTTAGCAAATAGATTTTATTCAAAAGTAGTCATCATATACTTTATTTTTCTTCTTGTACTTTATTCTTAATCGTATACATTATTCTTTATACGTATACGTGGTCCTTTACTGTAATTAGCGTCTTATAGATCCATGCTGTAGACAAAATGCTGCTCCTTATATGTTTCGGAGCACAAAATATGTAAGATTCGCATAAATAATACGTCACTTTGTTTTTCTTACATGTTACTTTTGTAGATGCCTCGGAATCTTATGTAGATAAATGACTGTACCATTTCTATTTGTTATTAGTCTGTAGTACAGATATCTTTTTATCAATTTATTAATATCCGCCTGAAATTTCGTAAATATCTTCATCTCATCGTAACCTCCAACTATAATATTTACGAAAGTTCTCATAATTAGAGCGTTTTCAATCAAGAGATCGGCAAACTTTGCCTATTTAATCAAATACCAAAAAATCTTAAATACCAATTTGCTTTACACTGAATTTTAAGATAAGAGTCTCGCAAGTCTCTAATTACATTTTAAAGCGAAGTTGAATACAAGCAGGCAATCCTCCTGTATAACCCTCGACTCTGTGTTTTGAAAATTCTTGACAGTTTTCACCTTTTCACCAAGCCTACCACTGATTTTCCAGTGTAAAATTTTCGGCTATTTTTTTTATTTATAAGCATTCTCGATTTCATAAAGAATTTTATATTCCCATTGCCGTTTTTTACGTCTGCGGACGTGGGTTTCTCTTCTTCTTATGGCTTGATACTCCTCCAGATATCTTCTAGTGTACTTACTCTGATCCATTGTTTCGTATACTTTAATTATCATAATCTTATTGCATCATTTTTAGAGTATGATACGAATGACGATCAGACAGTGTTGTATTATTTTTTGGAAAGCTAAATAGGTTTTATACTTGCTATTTTTTTTCTCCAATTTGATTAGCTTTAATGGTATTATTTAACTTTATAATTAATTATTTTTGACAAAAGATTGAGGTAAGGATGCAAAGAGAAAAATATCTGATAATTCGATTGGTAAAAATAAATTGCAAGTATAAATAAAAAAAATTATTTAGCTTTAAAAAAAAATAAAACTGTCGTCGTCATTTGTATAATAGTCACAGACTTCGGAGAGGGAGCTTGACAAAGTAATCATCTGTTCATAGATTTTAAACAAGCATACGAGCTCGTAAACTGAGAAGAAGCATACAACGCAATGCTAGAATTAAATATCTCTCCTAACCTGATTTGTTTAGTGAAACTGACGATGGATGATAGTATATGATATGTAAGGAAATCTGTAAAACTGTCAAAAGGCTTTATTTTGCGCTCCAAAACTATATAAGGAGCAGGAATTTGTTCAAAGCCTCTAAAACACGATTCTAAAAGAAGCTAATCAGGCCTTTTTATACATAAGGCCCAGATTGTTGGACGATGACTAAAGCCCAAAAACAAGCTCTTCTGAGATTTTAAAGGAAAGAGTTCCAGAGTATATATGGAGGAGTGTGTGAGCAGGGCTTCAGAAAACATCTTGGATTGCTAGAGAGGCAATAGACTGGAATCACAGGCGGATCTACGGAGCAGAGGGGGGCTTTCGGGCTGAGCCCCCCGCGGGCTTATTACCGCGTATGAGGAGCTTCCCACGGGTGGCGGATGTGGGGATGGTCGGTAGAAATTCCTTAGAAGTTTCTCCAGGCTAAGTCCGATGGACTCGCTGACCAACAATGAGGACTTGCTGGGGGCAGGGGCCCACCAGACTTGCTGGAAGGTATGACGTAGGATTGAACACCCTACTCACATATCTTTAGTTCACCATACACCATAAATAGTCATGAATCTCCCTAAGGTAAAACGCTCATTATCCGGAGGTAAATTAGTCCCCCGTTCGGGTCTTCGGGTGGGGACTGCTTTAGGGGATTCATGACGAATTGGGGATTCATTCAGTTGAAAAAGAGGGATTTAAATATAGGTACGTGGAACGTTTAACTACAGCAAGATGATTAAAATCGGTCTCAAATGAAGTTAATGGGTACAATTTGGATTTCGTGGTTCTGCAAGAGGTTCGCTGGCAAGAGGAGGGCTCGATGAGCGAAGGAAAGTACACTATTTGGTACGGAGGAAGCGGTAATCATTGTTTAGGTACCGGGTTTCTAAATAGAAATAGATTGATATCCGCTTTGAGGGACGTAATTCTTTAGTGATAGAATTTCGGTAGTTATATTTCAGGGGCGTTAGTTTAAGATCGCATTAATAAACATACATTGTCCGACCGAAGACAGTGACGACGAAGTCAAATGTGAATTTTACGATAAACTCGAATGGGTTTATGATAAACTACCGCGAAACTCCATGAAAATAATTGTAGGTGATGCGAACGCAAAGGTGGGAAGGGAAGAAGTTTATGTTCCGACGATTGGTAAAGAAAGTTTGTACGAATATAGTAAAGATAATGGAATCCGTCTGATAAACTTTGCCATCTCGAAAAACATGACAATTAAAAGTACTACGTTTAAACAAAAGGATATTCATAAATATACTTAGACATCACCGGATTCGCAAACACGAAATCAAATCGATCAAGTCTTGATACAATATAGTTGGCAAAGCAGTATAATTAATGTAAGGTCTTATCGCGGAGCAGAATGTGGGTCGGATCATGAATTAGTATTCGCAAAACTTCGAAAAAAACTTAATATAAAAAAGAGAAAAGAAAACCGTTTCGATTTTAAGAATTTTAATTGGGAAAAAATAAAAAATCCATCAATTAGAACCCCATTCGAGCTAGATGTTAAGAATAGGTTTGAAGCTTTAGAGCTTTCTGTGGAGGACCACGAGGATATTGACAAGTTATGGATAGAGATCAGGGATAACATTAAAGCGGTCGTGAACTCGTGTCCAGGGAAAAAGGAACATAAGAATAAAAAACTTAGGTTTGATGAAGATTGTTTAAACATGTGTAAATAAAAGCTTAAGTTTAAGAACCACTTTGACAATATTTTAAATACGGGAAATTATGATCTGTGTCCTCCTTCTGAGTATCAGAGTGCTGAACCGTTAACAGAAGGACCAAGTAAAGACGAAGTTTAAGTAGCTATCGGAAAATTAAAATATTATAAAGCAGCGGGAACAAATAAAGTATTATTCCTACAGAACTAATTAAGGCAGGCGGGAAGCTGGAGTTTCCAAAATACATTTGTTGGTTAAAAAGATCTGGAAGAATGAGAAATTACCTGAAGAATGAAAAGAATCTATTCTTATTCCGATTCACATAAAGGGCCCGAGGACGGATTGTAATAACTGTCGAGGAATTTCACTCCTTCCGGTATGTTATAAAATATTCACTTTAATCTTAACCAGTCGAATCACGGAATACGCCGAGGAAATTATCGGAGACTACCAATGCGGATTTAGACGGAATCGTTCGACTATTGATCAAATATTTTCATTACGGCAAATATTAGAGAAAAAATTATTGATTGATACTTTATTTTTTATTGAGTATTATAACAATCTGTCTCTTGGACATTGGTTATAGTGAGGTAGGATGACATTCACGCTATATGTACAAAAAAATGAAATAAATAGAACAAAATAATAATCAAAAGTATATACAATTATTAAATGGCACTACAACCCAATTATTTGAGACTTGGCCTGCTCCAGCATGGATCTCCAGTTCTCCCGGTTACTTGCTGCAGCCTTCCAATTAGTCTACATGCATCAGCAGCCACACAGTCCTGCCAGCGCAAACATGGTCTTCCCACTCGTCTGTTTCCAAACACAGGCTCATTCATAGCTCTCTGTGGTGGTGCATTCATATCCATCCGCGCGACATGTCCCGCCCGGCGTAGTCTTGCCAGTACGATGAATTGGCTCACATCCAGGTCATTAAATAATGTCTTTATTTCCAAATTCGTTCTCCTCCTCCAATTCTGTGGTGTTTCCTGGACCCCTCCAAATATGCGTCGTATAATCCTCCTTTCAAATCTGAGCAGGGATTTCTCAACTGCTTTAGTTATGGTCCAGCTCTCACAGCCATATGTGAGCACTGGTCTAATAAGAGTTTTATATATTCTTATTTTGGCCTGTCTTGACAACATTCTACTGCGAAGATGTCTCTGGAGGGAGAAATAGCACCAATTAGCCACTGTGATCCTCCTGTCTATCTCACAATCAATGTTATTTCGTGCATTTATCAATGAATCAAAGTATACAAATTCGTCAACATTCTCGATTCCACGCTGTTCCAGCCATGCTTGGTTTTCCCTTGTTAGACGTGAGAATAAGGTGGACATATATATTGTTTTGGACGCGTTAAAGTATATACAATAGATAAGAAAATTAAATAATCTAAAAAATAAGAAAATTAAAACTAAGAAAATAAAACACATGCATACCTATATACAATCAGGCGAGGGAACTCCAGGAGAACCCTGCGCTACTCTCCCAACCGCGCCACAGGTACTAAAGGCAGCGGAGATTGGTCAAGAGCACAAGAGAAAAAATTATAATACAACGGTATTGCTTACCAGCTGTATATCGATTTCAAAAAGGCTTACGATTCTATTGACCGCCAGAAACTGTATAATATTCTATCGATCAGAGGATTCCAAAAAAAACTAGTAAATCTAGTTAGGATGTACGTGACGGAAACACTCAATAAAGTTAGAATTGGTAATAATCTGTCCTTTTGAAGTTTGAGGTTCGTTCGGGTTTAAAACAGGGGGATCCCCTTTCTAAAACTAAATACGACAACGTTAATGAAAGCCAGTAAAGAACTAGGGCTCGAAATATACGCGGATAAAACATAATATATGGTTAGCTGCAAAAATGGCGATATTACTGGTGATATCGATATAGATGGTAATATGTTTGAACAGGTAGAGAAATTTAGGTATCTAGGTTCCACGATAACTAGAAAAAACGAAATTGAAAAGAGATTAAGGTTAGACTGAAAGCGGGAGATGCTTGTTATTTTTCTGTGACAAAACTACTTAGCTCGCGCCTCTTGTCCCGGAACTTAAAAATTAGAATCTATAAAACCAGTATCATACCTACAGTTCTTTATGGATGCGAAACTTGGCCGCTTACATTAAGGGATGAGCAGCGTCTTAAGGTTTTTTGAAAATAAAGTATTGCGTAGAATATTCGGATCGAAGAAGGATGAGTTAACCGGAGAGTTCAGACGGTTACACATCGCCGAATTGTGTGAACTGTATCCGGGTAATATAATTGAGGTAATTTCATCGCGGATAATCGAATGGGCTTGTAAAATTTTTGGGCTTAGTAACGAGAGAATTCCTAAAAGGTTAATATTTGCTGTACCGAATGGTAAACGTCCGAGGGGTAGACCGAAGCGAAGGTGGGAAGATTGCATTAAAGCCGATCTGAAGGGACTGGATTTGGACGGCGAACGGTGGAGGGAGGTGTGTAATAAGCGATTGATGGTGTCGGCATCGAACCTTCGGGTTCGCTAAGCCTGTTATTATTTATCTCTTAAAGTATTATTGTTCGTGTAATTATATTTAATAGGACTTCAATAATCACTTAAACACCACTTCATATAGGTAGCTAATTTCTTTCTTTTTTAAAAAAATTAATTATCTTTATATATTTGAAGAAAAAAAAAATCATTCGGGCTGAAGCCACACCCCAAAATTAAGTCCTGGATACGCTAGTGACTGGAATCATTCTTGGAGCAGGCATTGACTGATTAAGTTGGTCGTGATGCCAGATAAGAAGAAGAATGAAGTATACGATGAATACTTTTGAATAAAATCTATTTGCTATCTATTTGCTAACAAAAACTCCGTCAATCGTTGTTGCATTCTCTGTTTTGCTTTTATTTGAATCATTCGGCATTTCTAAATCTAATGTTAATTTCAAAAAACAACTTTTTATCGTTTGACTCTCTTACTCGGAGTCAAGTGAGATTTTGTATACCATCTTCCGAAAATACCTAGTGAATTTATTGACTCGTGTTTTGGGTCTTTTTTTAGAGTCTATAATTGAATGAAATAAGTTTCATGTAGTAAAAACTGAGACCATATCGATATTCAAAAGAGTGAAATTTTGTTGGCAGAAGAATATTTGTTGGCAGAGGTGTATTTTTGATTCTTCTTGGCGTCTATATTTAAATGTTACATGTTTCATACAGAATAAAATTATAAAAATGTTTGACATTCATAAATGTGGGATTTTGAGACGTGTCTGCCATGCGTATTCAGTGGTTATTTGATGGCAGACGCGTGTCTTAGGTTCTTGTTTGGAATCTATGTTAAAATGCAAGAAGTATGAAACAGAATTAGAACAGAACAGGTATTTGTTCGCAGATTAATAGTTTTAATATGTGGATGGGACCTAGTATCTATTGTAACTTTTATATTTTAGAATGAATTAAGTAATTTTTTACGGACATACCATCGTATTCTAATGGCAGCCATTTTCTATTGCAGAGGCTATAGAATAGAATAGAATAGAAAATAAACTTTATTCTGGGACGATGTCCCCTTAGAATAACAATAATGAACAGTTACAAAAGAAAAAATACATATCTGGCCAAAAACTAACCTAATAAAGATTCAAACAATATATACAACAACTTAAATAATAGTATGTAAACAATTAAAAAATAAAATAAAATCTTCTCAACTATACTTATAATTGTACTGGAAAAAAAACAAAAAGAAAAAAAAAAAAAAGAATTACATGTATAGTAAGAAAAATCAAAACCAACAGAAAAGAAAAAATATCAAAAGTACGTAAATAAAAAGTATTGACTTGTTATGTTAAAACCCAAACAGCTAAAACATACAAAATATATACATAGATTAAAGATATATTAATGACAGAAGATGAGCAACGGGATCACAATATTGCATTATCCCGGCATACGAGATATAAAATAACAATAAATAGGTAAATACAATTAGGAAGGGGCACTAAGTTAATTTTATGAGAAAACAATTGCGACAATAAGAAACAAAAAATAAAATAGAATAATTAATGGATAAAAAAAATTATCCTTGTTACATAATACATAATTAACCAGCGTCTGATTGAATTGTGAAGAGGAACTGGAATAAAAGGATTTTGAATGTGGATAAGGATAGTGCATGGCGGATTTTAAGTGGAATGGAATTCCAAAAGGTGGAGGAGCTTACAATAAATGAATGTTGAAATGAAGCAGATCTATGAGAAGGGGTGTAAAGGTCAGAAGGACGAGATCTTGTGGAGAGGGACTGGATTGATGATTTAAATTGGAGGAGATTGTATACATAGGACGTGCGTTGATTGTTGATTATTTGGTAAAGGAATGTGCCAAGGAAGTATAATCTTCTGAAGGAGGGGGAGTGGCACACTAACTGGGCATAGTAGTGAGAAACACGAGAACGCCTCGGGGTTCCTTCGACAAATCTTACTTAGCTATTCATAATTCTTTTCAGTCTGTCCCTGAGTTCCACCGAGAGACCGCCGTACACCACGCAGCCGTAGTCAAGGTGGGGGAAGATGAGGGAGGATACTAGGAGTCTACGTGTGGGTATAGGTAGGAGATGGCGGGAGCGATGGAATAGTTTAAAGGCTCATAAACACAGAACGCGATATTTAGCGCGGCGACATAGCGGCACAGTTGTATTACTATCTATTCTACTACGACAGTCACACAGAGAGCATTACGCCACAGCGATAAATTTATACAAATTACAAATATATCGTCCTCCTTCGACGTTATTCTCTATCTAATGTAGGGAGAAAAGTGAGCTAATGCCCAAGTTAATAGGATTATTCCAGGATTATTACGGCATGATCACACAGAAGGCGTTATTTAGCGCGGGGCTACAGCGCCACAGTTGTATTACTATCTTTCCCATTATAGCAGTCACATAGAGAGCGTTATACCTCAGCGATACATTGTATAGCGCCGGGGCCGGCGTTATGTTTGGAAAATATTGCAGAAATATCGGCGGGGCCGGCGTTATGTTTGAAAAATATTACAGATGCAAAATACAGTTGAAATCATTTGGTAGTAGTATTCGTATAGATATGGAAAACAACGAATTATAGAAAAAGTGGGGAATTGCTCATTTTTATTTGATACCTCAAGCAAAGATTACAAAAACATTATTAAAAAGGAGATACATGAGAAGAATTGCAAAAGAGCTAAATATTACAAGTAATGTATTACTTGATATTAATATTATAATAATTATATGTTCTATTCTTTTTTATCTTAAATGCATCATTTAAAAGAAATATTTTTCTTTGTATATCATAAGAATCTCTCATACTTCTCACTTAAATACTTATAACTATTGTGAAGTTACATAAGTTCCAGCTCTGATATTTTTTTTAAGTGATTCTCTAAGACTGGAGAATACGATAATAAAATACCAACCTAAGAACCACCTACTTTCCTCGTTTGTGGAAACATTCCACTATTATCCTGTTTCCAGTCAAACCTTCCAACACCTCGACGTCCTACAGACCAATTAGCCTACTTCCAATCCTCTCAAAAATCTTTGAAAAGATCCTTCTGAAACGAATCCTACTCTTTATAGAATCCCAAAATCATCCTTCCCATCAGTTCGGCTTTTGTTCCATCCCAACAGTCCAACAAGGACTCCACATTTCCGCAGCACTGGAAAGCAAGCAATATTTCTCGGGTACATTTCTGCACATAGCTCAAGCTTTTGACCGGGTATGGCATGCCTCGCTTCTATCCATGCTGAAAACCCCCCATCTATCCCAGTCCTTGTACCTAATCCTCCGCTCCTATCTATCTGATCGCGCCTTTCAAGTTCGCTGTGGTACAGAATTTTCCAATTCCTACCCAGTTGAAGCCGGTGTTCCTCAAGGTAGCGTCTTGGGCCCCGTTCTTATATCCTTTTTACCGCTGATATCTCTGTCCGATACCTTCCTGGCAACATTTGATGATAACACCGCCATCTTATCATCCAACTCAGATCCCGAAATAGCTTTAAATCTGAAAAGACACCTCTCCATGGAAAGACACATTGAGCACTGGTGTAACAAATGGCGCATCAAAGTAAATGAATTCAAATGCAAACACATTGCCTTCACGCTCCGGCGCAGATCCTGTCCATCAGTCCACTTTAATTCCATCCAGCTTCCTTTTTCAGACACAGTCCAGTCTACTACTATTAATATTACTTTAATAGAGATGAACTTAACCGACGATACGGCCAGTTATACAGACTACTGACTAGAAAATCTCAACTTTCAAAACCTATTTGGACCTACGGACTTGAATTTTGGGGAACAGCAAAATTTCCTAACATTAAAGCATCCAATCCTTTCAGTCCAAAGTTCTCCTAACAATAGTCGATGCTCCGTTCTATGTAACCAACAAAACCCTATATCATGACCTTAATATCCCATTTGTCCTTGACCTAATCTCTGAAAATTTTTCCAAATTCCATCAGAACCTTATAAATCATCCGAATCCCCTAACACAATCCCTGTATACTTCCGCTCATCCTTACAATCCTCCTCGAAGGTTGAAGCGGCAGTAGCCCAGAGATCTTTTGTAGTATATATATTGTAGTTGTGGTTATTGCCAGATTCTCCACTCAAGGCATGAGTGTATGTGGCTAAAGCGTTCTCGCTCAAATTCCACTGCCTTTAACACCAGTGACTGGGTTGAGAGGGTAGCACAGGGATCTTTTGGAGTTCTTCTTTTCCTTCTATAGTTGGAGGGAGAAGCCTGACTTGGGGCTCCCTGCCTTATTATATATATATTGTATATAGGTATGACTTTGTTTTTAATTTACTTATCTTTTGATTATTTTATTTTTTATTGTACATAGTTTTTGATTATTGTTTAGTTAATGTTTTACTTTTGTTAATTTTATATTTTCTGTATATATGGTGTGAATGTGTTCATATATCACTATAATTATTGTGCACGTGTCAAATTATAATATTTCTAAATAAACATTAAAAAAAAAAAATCCTTACGAAGAAGGTTAATTGAATCTTGTGAAACAATTGCAGATATCCAGTGCCGTTCTGCCACTCCTGCTGTTGAATTAAGCTGCCAAGCATGTCTTAATGCTCAAGGAAATCACTTTGAAAAACATTTAATATGAATTTAATGTTTACGTTTAATTAATAAAGTAGTTGGAACAAATCAATAAGTTTTATTTACTTATATGACTACCAAGCGTTTAGGGTGCTCCGCAACTTGACACAAACAAGAATTCGGCGAACACTAAAGCTTCCTACTTCCATGAAGCCCTTTCATCTGCTCCAGATCCCAAATCTAAATGGCTAATCCTTCGCAAACTCTCCCTCTGTGAACCTTCCAGATCCCCTTCCTCACTGGTTTTTCCCGTTCCACCTAATGATTTAAATTCACATTTTATTTCTGACTCCTCTACCTCTTATTTTCCCTCCTCTTGCAACTTTGCTCCTGAGTCATCATTTAATGGTGATGACTTTTATTTCTCCGACATTTCCCCGACTGACATATTAACCGCAGTAATGAAATCCCACACCAATTCCATAGGACCAGATGGCATTCCTGTCAAATTGATAAAATTATGTCTCCCCGAAAACCTCCCAGTTCTCCTTTTCATCTACAATTTCTCCCTACAGAACTCAATATTCCCTACCTCTTGGAAAAAAAAAAGCCATTTTACTCCCTTTAAATAAAAAGCCTAATCCATCCTCTCCCGAAGACTTTCGCCCAATCTCAATTATTTAAAATCTCTCAAAACCCCTAGAAAGATTGGTGCAATCCCAAGTTTGCAATTTCCTCGAAAAGTCCAGCCAACTTGATCCTCTCCAATCTGGTTTCCGTCCCGGCTACTCCACACAATCCGCCTTAATCAAAATTACCAATGATGTTTAGACTGCAATAGATAATAAACAATTAACTGTCCTTATACTTCTTGACTTCTCTAAAGCCTTCGATTCCATTAACCACGCCATCCTTTTCAACAAACTAACATCACTTCCCTTCTCCAATAGCTCCATCTCTTGGTTATATTTTTTTCTCTCACAACGCACCCAAGCAGTCTCCATTCCTAATCAACCACTATCTGCCTACCTGCCTTTAACCTCTGGAGTTGCCTAAGGATCTAGCGTATCTCCTCTCCTTTTTAATTCCTGTATTACCGACCTCCATGACTCAATTCTCCATTGTTCCCACCACCTTTATGCAGACGATTCTCAAATATACCTATCCTTTTCTCTCCCTGAGCTATTGGTAGCATTATACTAATATTCAATGAATATATACTAAGATTCAAGCAGACCTAGATCGGATCTGTGCCTGGGCAAACTTAAATGGATTAAGGTTAAATAATGCAAAAACTCAGGCCATTGTCATTGGTTCTAAGCCCCTCCTTAGATCCTATACCGTCTTTCCCATACTAAACCTTGGTGATCAGCCAATCCATATAATACATGGTATTTGTAGATAATACTTAATATTTATGGAATTTTATAATCTTTTTTACCTTTAATAATCAAAATGTGATTAGGTAAGAAAGATTAGAGAAAAAAACATTGAAAAACGAACAATTATTATTCTAAAATAAATTAATTACATCATCGTTTAGTAGCGCGTGATTCCTCCTCATGCCTTCACTACTTCTTGAAGACGCTTCGGCATACTTTCCACCAGTCGGGAAATGTCCCTTTGCTGGAGGATAGCCCCCAAAGAGCCCTTTCAAGGTCCTGCAGTGTATCAGGAAGTGTTGCACGCGCTCTTATTCGTCTTCCGAGGTTATCCCATAAATGCTCAATGGGGTTCAAATCTGGAGAACGTGCTGGCCAGGCTAAAACCTCAATATTGTTCTGTTGAAGGAACGTCTGCACTTTGCGGGCGACATGTGGGCGTGCATTATCGTACATTAGAATAGAACAATCGCCGATTTCGTTGAGGATAGGCAACACATGAGGTTCCAAAATCTCATCTACGTAGTGAATGGTCGTCAAAGACCCTCCACGAACAACAACCAATTCTGTGCGGCGCTCCATTGAAATCCCAGCCCACACCATTAAGGAACCACGTTGGAAAAGTTAGCTCTGGAAAAAGTTATAGGCTGCATATCTTTCGTTTCTTCTTCTCCACACCCTTTCACCCCCGTCTGGAGATCGAAGAGCGATTCTTGACTCATCTGTAAAAAGTACAGCACTCCATTCGTCCATAGTCCTATGGCTGTGTTCTCGAGCAAAAGCCAGCCGTGTTACTCTGTGAGTTCTAGCCAACTCTGGTCCTCTTACTGAACGAAAAGCCATTAATCCATACTCATTTAATCTTCTCCGAGCGCTTCGTTCAGAAATTTGCACACCTCAAACTTCTTCGAGCTGATGAATCACTTGAACAACGGTAAGGTGCCGGTTTCGTAAAATTCTCAAAGTCAAAAACCGGTCATCCCGTGGTTCCGTTACCCTAGGCCGTCCATAACCGGGCCTTCTATTGTAAGAACCAATTTCCCGAAAACGCCTGATGGAGTCTCGTAAAGTTTCATATGGAACTCCGATGGCATGAGCTATATATGTAATGGAACGTCCATCATCAATAAGTGCCACACCACGCGCAACATCCTCAGCACTTAGAGGCATTTTTCAAATCAATATTGAAAAAATTAAAATCGGGAGACTAAGAAATGTGCTGCAAGAAACGGCACTGAACTAATAATACTGAATAAACATTTTGATTCCATAGAAAGTAATCTTTGGAATCTAGAATCATTTCATTGAATTAAGTACTAAGGGTTATTGTCTTCTATATTAACAATCCTTATTGACAATCACTACAAACAAAAATATTACCTATTTATTCATTAAAAACAATAAACCAATCCAAAGCAGAAATATTTTTAGATGAAAACATGAAAAAATCAAGTGGGTTTAATATTTTGCCTGTCAGTGTATGTAAGTAAGGAATAGAATGGCTTTTCGAGTAGTTTAAGAATATAGGATGTGATTAGGTCGTGGCCAGAGGCTTTGCGGGAGGGTAATCTTTGAATAATATTGGATATTTCTGAATGATGAAATTCTTTAGGAGGAGGAGTCATTTGAAGTGAATATCCAGTTCTGTTTCAATACATTCAAGCTGATTCGGATTAAGGATATCAGAATGCGGATTAAAGGTTTTGAAAAGGTGATGAGCAAAAATTTGTTGTTTTTCTTCGTCAGATTTGGACCAAGTTTGAGCTTCAGTTAGAAGTGGATGATTAAAGTCTTTAAATTTTAGGAGCTTTTTAGTCGTGGTCTACAGTGATTTGTTGGCAGATGAAAGTTTTTCAGTAAAATTTAGTAAATTTTTAATTTTGTATTTTTTAATTTCTCATTTTAGTTTGTTAGCCAGTTGGGTGTAATGAGCTTTATCTGTTGGATACTTAGTTCTATGCCATTTCGATCTTGCTCAGCGTTTTTTCTTTAATAAGATACGAATATGTCTGTTGTAAATTGTTAATCTTACTGTTAAAGGCGTTACTGTTTATACTGTCTGTTATTGATGTTATAAGTTTTTCTATGGCACCATTAATGTCTTATTTTGTTTTAGCGGAATTTTTAAGTCTAGTTTGTTTTCCAAATCATCCCAGTTTACTCGTCCTGTAATCAATTTAGGAGATGATGGTTTAGGAGCATAGCTTGAATGTAGTGAAAGCAGTACTGGACTATAGTCTGAAGGAAGATCATCGAGTGATTTGATTATGGTTTGTGAGAAGGAAATCTGGGAGGTGATAAATATATCCAGGATATTGGGACGTTTTTTGAGTGATGTTGGGCAATAAGTAGGACTCATGGGCGATAGGATTGAATAACACATTGTACATTGAAGATGAGACACATGAAAGGATGTTTCCGCGGGAGTTGGATGTTGGACAACCCCATCGTTGGTGTTTAGCATTGTAGTCTCCTCTAACAATAAAGCTCGATCCAATGGATTAGAATAAGGATTCAAGGAGGTTATAGGAGATGGAATTACCAGGACAATATACAGCTGAGAATATGAGATAGAAAGGGCGAGTTGAAAGGATTACAGAAGTTGATTGAATGGCATCAGTTGGACTGGACGGAATAAGGGAGTGAGATAAAGATTTATGGATAAGAATGCAGGAACCAGCATGGGATGTGTTATCAATAAGTGATGTAGTCATGTATGTAGAAATGTGTCCGTTGAGTGAAGTGAGTTTCCGTCAGAAGGGCAATTACAATATGATTGTCATGGAGAAATAAGTCAAGTTCGTCTCGGTGGTTAAGTAGGCCATTAGTGTTCCATAAAAGGATAGCTAGGAGCTTTGTGTTCATCGATGGAAGTTGAACGGGATTTCGGAAAGGATTCTAGTGAGAAGGGTAATGAGCGGTTTGGTAGTCTCTCTAAGATCTATCAAGAATGTTAAAAGGAAAGAATGGATGTCGGAAGGTTTTTGGCTGTAAAGTGGATTTAGGTCAGGAGGATGTGATGGGTAATTTGTGCTACCTAGGCTGGATGACTTGAGAAGGTGACGACGGCAGTGCTGGGAAATTTATTCTATCTTCGATTGCGGGAGCCGCAGTGATCTAATATTTAAATGTAATTTTCTTACATATGTACAACTAAATATAATTATAATTATTCATATTTTTTTCCTCTATATACTTCTTAAGTAGTTCTGCAATGTATGGTTTATTATTTGTACATTTATATTTTACTTCTATGTTAATTCTTCCATTTTTGTTTTTATTCACATTGTACTCTTATCTATAATTTCTTAATTCTATTTTATATGTATATGTATAAATTTATAATTTATTACTTCATAGATATGGTATTTTTTCCCTTGTATCCATCCATATCTTCAAATTCCGCTAATTCAGGTCAGAAAATTCTCCAATACCTACTCTTACCCTTATTTTCCAGTCCTAAGTGAAACCGCTAGCTGAACACAGCTGTAAGTCTCTACTTTTATTCTGCTAATTTTATATACTTATATATTTTTTGTATCTTGTCCGTTCTAGCCCTGAAGAAAACCTGCAAAGTCGGGTCGAAACGTTGGCTTTTAATAAAATAGTTTTGCCACTATTTAGCCTATTTATGACCGCCATAAAAAAAGAAACTATTTTTACTACATATATATATATATATATATATATATATATATATATATATATATATATATATATATGTATACAGGCGTTAACAATTTTAGAGGAGCATATCCCAGAATTATCCCAGATTTTCATTTTCTTGACGACAACACGCGATCTCATAGGAGAAACATTTCTCATTAATTTCTTGAAAATTTGAGTAGTTTCTTCTTCCCTTCCTGCATTGTCTCCAGATCTCAATCCCATTAAGCGTATGTGAGTTGCTCACTGCAGAGAAGCCTTTTTGACCGCTATCAGCTTTTTAACCTTCAGCAATTGGGAGCAGTATTATCATGTTTTATAATGAAATTCCTTGTGAAATTAACGACAAAATTATAAATAGTATGCGCAATAGGTGTTGAGGGATAGTACGTATCAGAGGATATTACAGATATGATTGAATTATACAAAATTCTTACAATTCGCAATCATAAGAACAAGATTTCAAAAAACATTATGTTTATTGTTTCTTTTTTAGCCTTTTTTATTATTTCCCGAGGTCAGATAGAATTTGTTTTGTCTACCCCTTCCTCACCATTTAGGCTATACGGGAATTTTCTCGGGCCAGGAGAGAGGGCGGGGATTAATGCAAAAGTTAAAAGTAAGTCCCCTCCCCCCAAACCGGGAAACAAACTCTTAATTATTTTAAACCGATGAACTTCGGTTTATCACACCGTTGGTTGCTGGGTAACGCTTGTGCGAAACACCCCGGCTTTTTCAGCCACCCCGCTCCCTGGTCAAATACAATCTCATTAGTATTATTTTTCTTTTTATAGTAATAAAAAAAAAATAATTCTAGGAAAAGTGAATCATGCATAACTAACAATATCTCTGTTTATTTTTGAGTAGTATATATACGTTTCATGTTTACGGAAGAACTCCCTTTGCAGCAGACAAATCCATCGAGCCCGTTAGTGTCTGTTTTAGGAAGCTTTCACTGTATGGTTATTGTTTTTAAGTAGAGTATTTTCTATCAATAGTTTTTTGCTTGTAGGAGGCAAGTATATGGTGATGCCTAACGGAGATCTGTACATCTTTCATGTAACTGAGGATGACAGTTATAGTACTTATGGTTGTCGAACAGTGCATAAGCTAACTGGTGAGGTCCAGGTTAGCACCTATCCAGGACGAATTATAATGACAGGTAATTAATTTGAAAATACGAAATTTCTTTTTAGTAAATAACTAAATTAATAATATGATATAAGTAAATTAAATATACCACATAAAAATGGTAGTCGATTAACAATTGACTGTCGTAGATATATTGAATAGAAGTTGGTTGGTGTTCAGTCAAACAAATAACTAAGAAAATAAATAAATTATATTTATTTTCGTTTTTGCCTACGTTTCGGTTCAAGGGCCTTCATCTTAGGCCTTCATTAAAACTAAAAAATCAAAACAAGATAATATAGATCTAAGAAACTAGTAAGCGGTAAAAGTAATAATATGTAGGTAAATGGTGAACTATAAATGGTATAGTGCAGGGGTTTTCAACCTTTTTTCACCTGCGTTTACCTTATAGGTTATGTGTCAGATGGCGGGCATCGGATTTTTATGCGATGCGAATTGCAGGTAGGTTACTATTTATAATATTTAAAAAGAAAATATAAAGGATTACAAATAAAATAAATATTTACTATAATAACTAACAGCTTTATTATTTACAAAACTAATAAAACATAAACAGTGTATCATTGACAGTGTTTCCAGAAATCTCGTAGTATCAATTCGTTGTCCTATTCCTCCCTCCCCCTCTACAAATAATTTTATATACATTTTTTTTATTTTTTCATATGATATAAATGTGTAAAATTTTGTTTTGGTAACAAAAATAAGGTAATTATTTAGGTAAGAACCGCACGGGTTAAGCGTGCTTAACAATCACTTCATTCACACTTGTTCATAAAACTCCGAAAACAATCTTTCATATATACCCGGATGCATTCGGCACTCTATGAACAAGTGTGACCGAAATGATTGTGAACCACACATTAGTAATTTTAAAAAATAATGTAAATGTTAATACGATCTCTGACACTGTATTTATTCGGCCAATTGTTCATAATTTGGAGTATACAGTGATGATCCTGCTCTTAAAGTATTATCAAGATATTCATCCGTAAGTCGAGCCCTATACTTCGATTTTATTATATTCATAGTCGAAAATGGTGATTCACACAATCAAGTGGAACCGAAAAATGATTGCACCTAGTACGAAGATGTCTTCAGGCATAAAAATTTATTTTTGTCGACTGTATTCCAAAAATTTTCATCGGACACATTGGATTTTAGAAAAAGGTCGTTCTGAAGATCTATTATTTCGAGCTCCAATTCTTCTATTAACACATTAATTAATGAAGTAATCTGTGAAGCTATTTCGGTCACATGTTCTCTGTAAGTAAAGGTCGTAAATCGTTTAAGTAAGGCTGAAATCGTTTTCTGAACTGTTTTCGGAGCGATTGAAGGCTTATAGCAAACAATAACAAAGCATTTTCAGCGTCTGCAATAATTTTTTCCATGCTTGGAAAGTGCCCAACTGACTTCTTTTGTGGATTTAATATCCATAAATCCAATTTCACTTTAAAAGGGTTTATCGATAATATTAGAGCAGCCATGTGTTTATTTTCCCTTTGAAACTCTAAATATAAGCGTTAAATTTCTCTATAACGTCTGTAATAAAACATAAATGTACCAGCTAACGAAAGTCTGTCAGTTCAACAACATTTTCACTCATGAAATATAAAAATGTTTTTATTCCTTCAAGCAAAGCAATAAATCTAGATAAAACTCTGCTAATATTGAGCCATTGTCCTTAATTGTGAAGAAAGATATCAGAAATGTCTTCATTTTTAACTATGGCCTTGAAAAGTCGGTGCTCTTATGGAGCTGCTATAATAAAATTAACTATTTTGTAACTACCTTCATGACGGGTTCAAAGGATAGTATTTTACCTCACAAAACCTCTTGGTGTATTATAAAGTGATAGTTTATAAATTTAGGAAATGAATTATCCTTTTTGCAAAGAGCGATAAAACCATTTACACTACCAACTATTGCTCCAGCTTCAACAGTAATAATAACTGACGTGAAGAGGCATATCTATTGAATTTACTTATATCTTATAAATTTCTACATCAGTAGTTCTTCCTTTTAGCGGCTACATTTTGAGTAGTTTTTTTTTCACAATAAAGTTATTAAAAACCATTCGAATCATTATTGCTAAGTATACTGTATCTAACAAGTCTGTAGACTCGTCAAATTGCAACGAAAACCAGTCACATATTTCCAAATGGTTTCTTAACTGCGTTAGCAAGTCTTTTGATAGCGCATGAATTCTTCAATTTACGGTATCACTGGAGAGCTGCAGATCTTCAATTGCAGATAAAACCTCTCGTTTGTTTGAAAATTCTTGAAACAAGCAATCGACTCCAGTTATGAATGTGTCTTTCATTAATTAAATATCCTAAAAAAGGCTTTTTTGGCGAGTAAATGAAAAAATTTGGAAGAAGCAAGAGTAACATTTTTAGATTTTAAAGTAGAACTATTGAAAGCCAACTATTTGCCAGACAAGTTTAACTTAAGTTGGTTAATTTTCTTCTTTACTAATTCAGATTTAAGAGGATATTCTAAAATCCAGATAATATCCCTGAAAATGACGTTGAACGTTATATTACTTCGGCGCTACGAACACACAATAAATATATAAATGTATCTTTAAAATTAACAAAACAAAATAATTTCTCCCAATCGTTAGCGAAAGAAGCATACTTTCGTTTTCTGTTATTAGAATTGCAAATTTTAAAAATGTAATTAGAAGCAATAAGTGTTATACTCATAAACCATCGTATTGCTTTAAAATAAGTTGAATGCAGTATTACCAATAGTGCCATTGAATTTATTTTATTTTACCATCAAAAGAAGATATTAAAAAAAAAAACAATGTTGTAATTATTATATGATGGAATGAAATATTAATTTCAAATAGTTCATTTATATCTTCATAGATTCTATCCATACATATTTAAAAATCGTAAACAATTTACTGAAAACACTTATGATTGATTTTAAAATTAAATACTCATACTTAAAATCGATAATTAGTTTTTTATTAACTATTAAGATAAGGAAGATGGATCCTTGGATGGAAGATGGAAGGAATTGTAAAGAACAAAGCTAGGCATCAAGCGGGTAGCCGAGAATACCCAACACTTATTCAGAGGTCACTGGAAGTAGTGAAAGAAACTTATTATGAATATGTTCAATATACTCCAGTTAAACGTGGGCCGCCTGGTAACAGACGAGCTTATAATCGATAAGTACGATATCATGGAGATCCAAGAGTCTTGTTACCGTGAAAATATGGTTAGGGGATTTGGCCTTACGTCAAGGTTAATGCTCTGAGCAGTGGATAGAGGGGGCCCAGGGCAGCTATTGAGATAAACAACTCAAACCTTGACGTGATGGATCTGAGACTAAACACCACGGCGGATTGTGCTGCATGCTATATCAGGTGGTGTACCATTGCTTTTACACTAATTTCAATCTACCTGATGGAAATAATGTTGAAGATGGCTTATCCGAAGCGATAGAATATAGAAGATAGGCTATAGATAGGCTATAGAAGCGATCAAAAGAAATACTAGGAATGTGAGCATGTTGATTAATGATGAATGGGAAGAAGCTGAGACAGACTGGACGGATGACCTTGACTATAGGGTGTCCAGGATCACTGATGTCATTTGTGAAAATAGAAAATTCCCTTCATCGCAGGAAGATGCGAGCTCGAGCCCCATGGTGGACGCCGGCCTTAACTATCTTGAGACCTCTACAAAGCCCGGCGGTGGTATCAGAGGTGTAGTAGCGACGATAGCCGTACTGCATTTCGTAACGAGTACAAGAAATTAGCCAAGATATATTTAAACGAAATGCGCAGCCAAAAACGAAAGCCCTGGGATGATTTCATCGTTAAAGAAACAGCCAAGAATTCCTGGGGCATTCCGTACAGAGTGGCTACGGGAAAAGTGACTACGATGCAGCTTTAAAACATGGAGATTCCCAAGAAAACTCTCCTAAAGAGGCTGCAAAAATATTTATTGAGACAACATATCCTAGGGATGATCCATCACATGACAATGAAGATGCAACGTTCATAAGGCGCGCTATGGTATATCCACCTGGAACGGAGTTGTACAAACCATGGGACATCCATGATCTTCTATGTACCGTAGATAGGCAGAGAATCGGTCGCCCTCCAGGACTAGACGGAATTGATGCTGATATATTGAAGAACAATGCCCCCTAAATTGAGGAAAAGCTATTGAACATCTTCAATGACTGTTTAGATAGGGGGTACTTTTCGAGAGAGTGGACGAATGCAGATTTGAGAGTGCTCTACAAGAGGAGTGACAGAGATCGGCTATGGGAATCGCTAACTCTTACAGACCAATCTGTCTCCTGTCTGTGATGAGTAAGGTCCTGTAGAACCTAATAGTAACCAGTCTGAGACCGACACTAGACAGAGCTGGCCATCCACGGCAATATGGATCCACAAAAGGTAAGAGAACTGCCGATGCCTTGCTCCAAGTACGCCTTGATGTTGATGAGAACGCGGGAAAATATGTTACGTTACTTTTGTTTGACATATATATTATATTTTTAAATATAATTCAAAATAAATGTTTGAATTCATTTATTAAATCATCCAAAAACTTGTTTACATCATAACTCAAACAAAAACATATGTTCTTTTTAAAACAATATGATTTAGACAATTAAATTGCAACAGAAAACATGAACTAATTTACACTCCCCTAAAACACCCAAAATATCAGATTTAGAATATTCTGCAATATCCTCCGCCTATTTATAGCGGGTGTTGGTACCCGGTAACAATGACTATCTATTATGGAGTAGTACTGAGTAGATCTGGAAAACTTACCGCAATAGATTTGACAATTACTAGCCTCCAATTTCAAGCATCGACCCAATGGTATATACTAGATGACACACACGGTAGCGATCACTTCCCCATCATTATTAATTCTCTCGATAAATGCTTCTCACCCAACAGACATAGTAAGCGGTAGATTAAAAAGGCTGATTGGGCCCTTTTTCAAGAGGTAGCTCAGCTTGCGGACATTGATTTATCTGAATTTGATGCTGATCAACTAACTGCCCAATTAAACAATAGATTGCTTGCTACAAGCGGCTCAGGTAGCGATTCCATATAGTTTCACATCTGACACCACAAATAATAGTTTACACGCCCCTGTTCCTTGGTGGACTGATGAATGTGATAAGGCGATAACAGACAGAAAAAAAGCTTTAAAAAAATGTATACGCAGGCCATCTTCTGAAAAGTTATAGATAAATAAATCTGCCCGAAAACATGCGAGATATGTTATTAGTAAAAAGCAAAAAATTATCATGGCAGAATTTTCTCAGTAAAGTTAGCTGTAATACACCGAGTGTTATTTTCTGACAAACGATAAGAAAAATAATCGGTTTAGGTTATTCTCCTCAAATAAAGTGCTTAAAAGATCGCGATCAATATCAAACTGACCCTGTAGGTCTGTAGAACAATTTAGCTAAACATTTTTATACTATTTCCTTGTCCGTAAATTACTCAGTATACTTTCTCCATTAGAAAACAATCCATTGTATCAATACCGTTAGTTATTACTAATAATTCATTAGAGCTCTTAAATCTGCCCTTTTCAATGACTGAATTTATTAAAGTTTTGAATTCATGAAAAGATTCTTCACGCTGTCCAGATCGGATTTGTATAGGTATGATTAAAAACTTGAGTCTTTCTAATAAATCAATGATTCTAAAAATCTAGAATCAATTACTTTTGTCTAATAGTTTTCCAAATATCTGAAAAAAACGCTACCACTATTCATATTCTGAAGAAAGATAAAAATCCTATGAATATTAATTGTTATAGACCGATTAACTTAACCTCTTCTATTTGTAAATTGATGGAGAAATTAATAAGTAATAGATTATTATGGTATCTTGGATCCAAAAATGTACTGCCACCTTGGCAGATTGGTTTTCGGCGAGGGAGAAGTACGAGAGATAATTTAGAAATAGAAATAGAAATAGAAAAATAACTTTATTCTGGGACACAGTCCCTTGAGAATAACAAATTAGAACAAAATTAAAATATTACATCTGGCCAAAACAAAATAAATCGAAAAAAAGAAATAATGTAAAAAAAATATAAGGTAAAAACTCTATATACAAAACAAACTAAACTATATACAAAACCATTAATACTATTACAAGAAACTTAAAGCTATTTAGACCAGTATACACTTTTCCGAAAAAAATAAAGAATTAAAAAATAAAAATATATCAAATTCTCTATTAAAATCCGCTCGAATGGTTAGCAAGTATCTGACTGTTTTTGTGATAGGAATTGGAATAGGAGGGATTTGAATGTGGATATGGAGGGGGAATGTCGAATTTTGATAGGGAGGGAATTCCAGAAATTGACAGAGCGAACAATAAAGGAATTTTGGAATGAGGCAGATCTGTGAGAAGGCATGTAAAGGTCAGAAGGTCGAGATCTTGTGGACAGGGAATGGACTGAGGTTTTGAACTGGAGAAGGTTGTAGGCGTAAGAAGGACGATGGTTGTTGATGATTTGGTAGAGGAACGTACCTAGAAAGTATTGTCTTCGGAAGGAGGGGTAGAGCCACCTTAACTCAGTGTAGTGGTGAGAGACATGGGAGTACCTCGGGGCACCAATAACAAATCTTACGCAGCTATTCATTAATCTTTTCAGTCTATCACGGAGCTCCACCGAGAGGCCATCATACACCACACAGCTGTAGTCAAAGTGGGGGAAGATGAGAGAGGAAATTAGGAGTCTACGGATATGTTGAGGTAGGAGATGGCGGAAGCGATGAAATAGTTTAAGGGTAGAGATTGTCCGACGGGAAATGTGAGAAATATGGTTGGTCCAGGAGAGGGTTTGATCTATGAAAAATCCTAAATTTTTAACAGAGGAGTAGAAGGAAATTGGCTGGTCATTAAGGTGTAATATGGGAAAGTCAGTATGGGATCTAATGAGGGGCTTGGAACCAATGACGATGGCCTGAGTTTTGGCAGCATTTAACTTTAATCCATTTACATTTGCCCAGGCATTGATTCGATCAAGATCTTCTTGAATCTTGGCAAATGCCCCCAGTAACTCAGAGGGAGAAAAGGATAGGTAGATCTGGGAATCATCTGCATAAAGGTGATGGGAACAATGGAAAATTGATTTAGGTAGGTCGTTAATGTAGGAGCTGAAAAGGAGAGGAGATATGCTTGAACCCTGGGCAACTCCAGAGGATAAAGAAAGGAAAGCAGATAGTGGTTGGTTGGGTATGGAGACTGCTTGGGTGCGTTGGGAGAGGAAAGATTGGAACCAAGAGATGGAACTATTGGAGAAAGATAATGATTTTAGTTTGTTGAAGAGGATGGAATGGTTGATGGAATCGAAAGCTTTGGAGAAGTCTAGAAGAATAAGGACAGTTAATTTTCTATCATCTATTGCAGATTGAATGTCGTTGGTAATTTTAATTAAGGCAGATTGTGTGGAATAGCCGGGACGGAAACCAGATTGGAGAGGATCAAATTGGTTGGAATTTTCGAGGAACTTGGAGACTTGGGATTGCACCAGTCTTTCAAGAGGCTTTGAGAGGTTAGAAAGAATTGAAATTGGACGGAAATCTTCGGGTGAGGATGGATTAGGCTTTTTATTTAAAGGAAGGACAATGGCTTTTTTCCAAGAGGTAGGGAATACTGAATTCTGAAGGGAGAAATTGTAGATAAAAAGGAGAGCTGGGAGGATTTCAGGTAGACATATTTTTATTAATTTGACAGGAATGCCGTCTGGCCCTATGGAATTGGTGTGGGATTTCATTAACGCGGTTAACAAGTCTGTGGGAGAAATGTCGGAAAAATAAAAGTTATTGTCGTTATAGGATATCTCTGGAGCAAAGCCAGAAGAGGAAGGTAGAGAAGAGGTATTAGCCACAGATATAAAATAAGAGTTTAAATCATCGGAGGATACAGGATAGGCTGCGGTAGGGGATCTGGAAGGATTACCAATGGAAAGTTTACGAAGCAGTAGCCATTTCGATTTGATATCAGGAGCTGAGGAAAGGGTTTCATGGAAGTAGGAAGTTTTCGCACGCCGGATCCTTGTCTGTGCCAAGTTGCGAAGCACCCTGAACGCTTGGTAGTCATCTGCAAGCCTCGTACGTCTAAAACGTCTTCGGGCAGCGTCGCGCCTCTTCTGCAGATCTTTGATTTCCTGACACATCCAAGGAGCAGGCCGGTGACGAAAGGTAGAGGTTTTGAGGGGAGCATGGGTATTGAGAATATTGAGAAGATTGGTGGTAAGAATGTCAACCATGGAGTCGATGGAAGAGCAAGAATATATTCCGTTCCAGTCTAGGGTTTCTAGGTCAGGTAATATTTTTTCTCGAGTAAGGGAATCTAGGTGACGGAAGGTGATAGTTCGAGGGTGGATTGAAGGAGTTTGGATATTATATGTTATTTGTATAAGATCGTGAGATGATAAGAATGATACTGGCAATTGAGAAGAGGAGAGGAGATTTTGTACAGAGTCTATAATGTAGAAGTCTAACCAAGTGTCTGACCTGCTGGTGTGGTGGGTGGGGGAAAATGGAACTATGAAGAGGTGCAGAGAGAAAATTAGGTTTTCTAGATAGGATTTGTCATTGGAGTTAGAGAGGAAATTGGTATTGAGGTCACCGGAGATGATTATTCTGGGATATAGAGGAACGAAGTTGAATAGGGTTGATTCGAAGGACTGATCAAATGGAACATGGGGAGGACGATATACCACAGTGTAAAGGAGAGGAAGATCCTTACAATGGATTTCTACTAGAAGGTATTCAACCTGAGGATGATCGGAGGGTGGTGAGGAATCGAGGATTCGAGTCTTCAGGCTATTATGGACAAACATGGCTACTCCTCCGCCATTCCGGCTTACCCGATCATGACGGAGGAGGGTGTGATTAGGCAAGGAAACAGAAGAGGAAGGGATGTAAGGTTTAAGCCAAGTTTCCGAGATTGCGATAATATGATAAAAGTTTTGAGTGAAATATTGCAGGAACTCGTCATAGTGGGCAGGGAGGGATTGAGAGTTAACATGACAGGTGATTAGGGTACTAGACATGAGAGGAATTGGGAGGGAAACAGTCAGAGTTTGGTAGAGAAACTCTAAAACAAATAGAAAATACAAAAAGGCGTTTACAATTAATGAAAATAGCAGAAAAGAAAGTGTAAGCAGGAACCAAAAGAAATAAAAAACATATGGTCAATAAAATATAAATTAGTGTGTAAGTGTGAAGAGATATCTCTATGCGTAGAAGTGAAAATGTTCCTTTGTAGATAATTGAGTTCAAAGTTATTTTAATGAGGATGAGGAGTAGACGAATTCTTCGTGGTCAGGCAAATATATCGAGGTCCGAGGCCTGTTCAATCAGAATAACTTTATGCCCGTCCTCCTTTCGACATCGCACCTTTCCGGCGGCAAACCACGTATATTTGATTTTCCCCGCAGCTCTCTTCTGTCGGGCGAGCCAATATAAGTGTCTGTTCGTGGGAGTCATTTCCTCACTCAGATATATCCGGTGACAGTCATTCTCCTGCCAGCCGATATCCCGAGTAGTGAGGTCTCTCTTGACTTTCCTCTTCGTTATTAAGTCGTCCCTGACTGACTGTTTGACAAAGCGCGCGATGACAGGCGGCGGTCGTGGGTCATCTTTTCTACTTCTGCGGCGATGTACTATGTCCAAGTCATCTGTACTGAGCCTGATGCCCAAACTTGCTCCAATGCAGGTCACCAAAGCGGCGGGCGTTTCACCAGTTCGCTCCGGTATCCCTCGGATCTCCAGTGATCTGGATAACAAGCCCTGCTCTGCGTTATTCAGGCGAACCTCCAATTCACCCACTCGAGATTTGAGGGCTTTATTTTCCAGAATAATTTTTTCGAAATTACTGGCTTGACTTTCGAGGTGTTTCTCAATTTTCGATAATTTTTCATTAAGCTCAAAATTGAGCTCTCCATATTTATCGAGGGTTGTTTTTATGTTTTTTATGTCTTCATTGACACTCGAGTCTAAGCGATTTACTGCCGCCAGTATTTCTGAGGCGGACGGCTCAGTGTTAGATTTTTTGGTCTGGTCACAATTAGGGCATACCCAAGTTTTTTTGTGTGCTTTTAAGGCTTCAATTTCTTTTTCACTTAGATTGAGACACCGACCGTGAAAAATAATTTTGCATTTTACACAACAAAGATTGTTTTTATCTTCGCGTGCAATAGTATTATTGCAAATATTACACTGCACCATATTTAATTAGAATATAACAATTAAACTGTAAATAAATACCGGGAGAGAGTTGTTTTGATGAACGCAGTAAACAGTGTTGTCTAATGCTGTAGGGATTAGTAGACGTTTACACTCCCGTAGCTTCTAGAACTCAATTGGATTCACGACACTTTCTTTAAGTAGATAAAAGTGAATATATTACACTAATCACAGTGAATACTAATACTGTTAGAAGAAAAATACACTCAACTATAATGAACTGTACTGAACATTAAAATTTTAAAAAATCAGAACTGATAATATAAGAGAGTAATAGCGATGTGTACAGGTAGCTGTCTCTGGCCAAATTTAGTTCGTTTAGAGACTGATATTTTAAATGCCTTTATAAACAAGAAAAAAATTTCAGCTGGGTTTCTTGTCCTAGAAAATGCATTCGATAGGGCATGGAGAAGACTTATAATTAACACCCTGGTTAGAATTGGAATTGATGGCCATATACTTGCCTTCATAAATAATTCTCTAAAAAATAGAACTTATATGGCTAAGATTGGTAATGTTCTTTCTTTTGGATTTGAACAGGAGAATGGAGTGCCTCAGGGTTGTGTGTTGAGTACAACACTTTTTTGCATCTGCTTTAATCAGGTGTTGAATATTAATAAGCTACCCGTCATAGGCTTGCTCTATGCTGATGATCTAGTAATGTATATCGAGGGAAAACATGTAATGGACTTACAAGATAACATACAAGCTGCTTTGGACAACGTCAGTACCTGGCTTGCTGATAATAGTTTTTAAAATTTCATCAAATAAGACAGTTGCGATTCTGTTTAGCAAAAGACAGCCAAACTTATTACCATCACTGACCATAAACAATCAATCAGTCACCTTCTCCCACGTTGTATGGCACTTAGGAATGACCTTTGATAGAACGCTCAGATGGACTCAGCATGTTAAACAATTAAAAGCAAATTGCCTCCGCTCCCTGAATCTCTTAAGAATGGTCAGTAACACTAGCTGTGGTGCCGATCGAAAAAGCATGCTAACCCTGTATAGGACACTAATAAGATCAAAATTGGACTATGGCTGTAATGGTTACAATTCGGCATCGAGCACCATTTTAAAAATTCTAGATCCTGTACAAAACGCCGCCCTCAGAATAGCTACTGGTCTTTCCGATCCAGCCCTGCAAATAGCCCATGTGTCGAAGCTGGCGAGCTTCCGCTCGACATACAAAGACAACTTGACCTCATTTACTTTGTTAAGATCCGTTCTGCTTCTAATCATCCACTGACTGATTTATTTTCAAATATGCAATACATTAATCAACAACAAACTGAATTACCAAATAGAGCACCCTTTACAATCAGAGTTTCAACTTTATTAAATAATATAAATATTGAACTTCCTATTTTTCAAGAAACTGCAGTTTCGTCAATTTATCCATGGGGACTTCCTTCTCCAAAAATTCTTCTTTCTCTCACCAAATTTATTTTCAAAAACACAATGCCTTATATATATATATAAACAGGAATTTCTCAAACTTCAAGACAGATTAGGTGATTCTGACTTTATCTACACTGACGGCTCGAAGAGTTCCGCAGGCGTGGGAGCATCAATTATATGTAACGAAAATCAACATATTTTTTCTCTTTCACCACTATGTTATAATTATACTGCTGAATTGGTTTCAATACATAAGAGTTTAAATGTTATACAGCCCACTAAACAAAAGATTGTCATAAGCACAGATTCTCTATCCTCTCTAATTAGGAATAGGAATAGCAAATGTTTTCTCATTTAATATCAATCTGATTTTTGATACAATAAATTCTGTACTCAATAAAATCCACAAATAGAAATAATATATCAGTAATTTGTGTCTGTCTCCCTGGGCATTGCGGAATAACCGGTAATGAACTGGCTGATCGAGCTGCCAAAAAGCCATTACAGATGGAATACCTTATCGATGAGTACCTGTAGATGATTTTATAACTGTTATCAAACAGAAAATGAAGACAAAATGGGAACAGATATGGTCGAATGTAACCGAAAATAAATTGCGGGAGATTAAGGGTGACGTTTCTTCTTGTGCATCGTCAAATAGGAATAACCGCAGAGTAATTAGTACGCGCCACTTGTGACTTGACAAACGATCTACACTTCATTTTACAGGACAATATGATTGAAATTGATAAACTATTTTTTTTTCTGAAACGTTCTAAACTTGAAAATAAAATCTAATTCTCAGTGAAAATCAGGCAATAATGACCCAAGTGGTTGAAGCCTATATTTATATGTATATATATATATATATATATATATATATATATATATATATATATATATATATATATATAAATATTAATATATATAAATATAAAAAGATTACTTATAAATAGAAAAAATAAGTTACTTTCTAACTTCAATCATAAGAAATAAAAATTTAAAAACATGAAGTAAAAATGATTAAGAACGATTTAATAATTTCTGTATATTTACTGTAATATCTATTTAAATTGTATGGGTACTGGATGGATAAGAAATTATTGAACCGGCGGGATTTAAAGGTAGGGAGGCTATTGGATTGATGGGTGTAGTAACGGATGGAGTTCCACAGGAATGAGGATCGGATAATGAACGATCTGTCGAAAGCAGCGGTTCGGTGAGCCCTTGTGTATAAATCTGAAGATTGGGAACGAACAGAGGATATGAATTGAAGGAGCGCAGAGATGTATGAAGGTCGGCGGGATTGGATGACTTGAAAGAGGAAGGATGCTGGGAAATACTTGCGAGGGTAGGAAAGATAAAGCCTTTTCAACTCTTCATAGAAACAGGAAACAGGAGCGTACATACTGGGACTGATTTGAAAGGATGGATTGAACCAACGCAGGGCACTGTAGGATAGAGGAGGATCAAGTACTCAGTGACCAGAACAGTCTATAATGGAGTTGTCCTGGGGATCGTGAGAAAAACATCGCCTGCGTGGAGTGGCCAACTCACGAAAGAGATGTTCTTAAATAGGGTATTTTTCGAGGAAGATGGGTATATACATACATAGAACAATATATAAGTTTTTTAAACAAAGTACTGTTATTTGATATGTGGTTAGCTAGTTTCTGACTGTTCCGTCTGTAGGAATTGGAATACATGGGTTTCAAAGGTGGATAAGCAATGGGCATTTTAAAGGGAGGAAATTCCAGAAAGTAGCCATGCGGGCAGCGAAGGAATTTAAAAAGAGTCAGATTTCTTAAAAGGGGTATAAAGGACGGAAAGTCTGGTTCTTGTGATAAGAGAGTGGACAGAGGACTTCAATTTAAGAATATCGTAGGCACAGGAATGACGACGACTGTTGATAAACTGATACAGGAATGTATCTACGAAGTGTTGTCTACTTTGCTAAGGAAGAGAAGAGCCACCCTAACCCAGCCCAGTGGTGGTAGACATGTGAACGTCGCGGGGTCCCACTAACAAATCTGACAATGCTATTCATAATTCTCCTTAATCTGTTACCGAGAGACCCCGTACACCACACAGCCGTAGTCAATGTGGGGAAAGATGAGAAAAAAACTAAGAGTCTCTGGGTAAGTTCGGATAGGAGATGGCGAAAGCGATGGAATAATTTGAGAGTGGAAATTGATTGCCGAGTTATGTGTGATATGAGGTTATACCAGGAGACGGTTTGATCAATGAAAAAGTTTTTAACACAGGATAAGAAGGTAATAGATTGGCCATTAGGTATTGTGTGGGAAAATTGGAATTGGATCCGCGAAGCGGCTTGGTACCAATGACAACGGCCTGATTTTTTTCTTTGACCTATTAGCCGCCACAAAAAAGCTTCAAGAAGATTTAAATAGAATATATGATTGGGCAGGAGCTAACAAGCTGAAGTTGAATGCGGAAAAGACCAAGGCAATCCTAATAGGCTCCAATTACCTCCTCAAAACTGTTCCTAACATTCCAACTCTGTTCTTACATGATAATCCCATTAAATCTTATCCCACCATCAAAAACCTTTGAATAACCTTTGATTAAACGTTTTCCTGAATAAAAAATGTATCCAATATCTCCCGCTGTACTTTTTCCACATTAAAACGTCTAAATTACTTCCGTCGCCTATTTCCCCTTGAAACCCGTAGGCTCCTTGTCACATCCTTATTATTTCCCCACTTTCAATATTGCTGCACAGAATATGGGAACGTCTCTTGGCATCTCTTGTACGATTCATCTTTGGGATCCCAAGGGACGCCTCTGTATCCTTTTTCTATGAAGAGCTGAAATGGCTTTATCCTTCCTACCGCCGTAAGTATTTCCCGGCATCCTTCCTCTTCCAAGTAATTCACTTCCGCCGTCTTTCATACGTTTCCGAGCACCTTCAATTTAAATTCTCAGTCCACTCCCGCAATACCCGTTCCCGGTCTTCAGATTTCTATTTAATGGCCCACCGAACCGCTGCTTTCTCATAAATCTTCTATTATTCGATCCTGATGGAACTCCATCCCTCTCCACATCCGTCAGTCCAAAACTCTTCCTACATTTAAGTCCCGACTGTTTAATCATTTCTTATCCATCCAGCCCTGATAAAATTGTAAATAGCTACTACTGTATATATATATATATATATATATATATATATATATATATATATATAAATTATTAGATCGATTTCCATTATTTTTACTTCATGTTCATTTTCAATTATTATTTTTTTATTATTAACTGATTTAAATTAGAAAGTAACTTATAATTTCTTTTATTATTTTTTTTATTTTGACTATTTAATCAAACTATATTCTTGTTTATGTATCACTGAGGCTCCTTAGCCCACATCTTAGTGGGCTAATCTCAATAGCCATACATTTATTAGTTGAAAATCAGCCATTGTACCAAACTTATTGTATTATTTGGGCTTACCAAATTTTTGTGGAAGAACAAAATGTAAGTTACCTATAATTTTTGAAAAAAAATTTGTAGAATAATTTATATTCATTTAAAAAAATGGTATTTTAGTTAATAGTGACTGGTTTATAAATTGAACCTACAGTATATTGGTTGTATATTTTTTTAGATTGCGGAATAGGGAGACGCAGGTTCCCCGAAACGTACAATAAATAACTATCTAAAAACTAATTCTGATTATTATTAAACTGATCTTAAGGCATACTCTTAAGTTTGAATAGAAAATTATTTATTCATTTTTACTTTGTTATTAATTTGACTAAACACCCCAACTTCAAAATATTGAAATTAAATTTAAAAAAAAAAAAAAAATATTATAAATGTAAGGATTGTACAATATAAGGAATTACTACACAGTGCATCGATGATGATAATTTTATTTCTTGTAATACATATTTAAGGAATAAATGAAATGTATTAATTTTATTGTTTATACATTTTATATAAATCAGATTAATCCTAAATCCTAGCACAGCCAAAAGGAGCTATACAACCAACCCTCCAAGTTGAAAAACGAAGCCGTTATAAAGTGAATTTAGGTGATAACATCGCTTTACCATGCCTTGCTCAAGGGTATCCAATTCCAGTCTTCAGGTATTTGCTAAATGACATATTTATACTTATTTATTAATTGTAATTAAAATTACCTAAATAAAACTAGGTTAAAAATAGGTTCATTTATTTTAAGATTTTTTTATTTTCAAGATATGATTGGAAGATTACAAATATATATATATATATATTTAACTTAAGTTCACGTTAAAGAACAGAAATAAAAAAGAGAAAGGGAGAGAGCTGAAATAACACGCAAGAATGTAGTATAAAGACTGATTTATTCTTCTCCTTGTTCATCAATGTATGTATATCCTCCTAACAGGTGATTTTACATATCAGCTGATATTAAATCTAACAGCTGTTACTGCGGTCATTAACTCCCCCCGCCAGTTTAAGGAAACTTTCGTAAACTCTCAAACAGGGAGCGATAACCAGAATTTATAGCTTTATATATTGTATAAAAAACAGAACGAAATCAAAAAAAGAAAACAACAACACATATCAGAAAAAAACAACAACACAATTTGAATACTAAAATAAAAAAAAAAAAATCGTCTTACCACTTACTAACAACCTAAAGATACATAAAATCATTAACTTATAATAAGATCCCGGATTTTTATGCAATTGCATATTTTGTTTGAGTTATTTTTTAAAACGGTGATCAAATTCCTATAAGAATTAGTACAATGTGATGCAATTAGTCAAATTTTTCATATTTGATGGTAAATGTATATAATTGCATATTTGAAGATAAATGCATATAATTGCATATTTTAATTAATTTCGTGAAATAAACAAAATATATATACGTAAATGAATGTTTATTTATTAATACACTGACAGGCAAAAAATTCCACCCACTTGATTTTTCTATGTTTTCATCTAAAAATATTTCTGTAAAGTTGTATTTATATATAATACATGGTATTTGTAGACAATATGGAATGGAAAGTATTTATGGAATTTTATAATCAGTTTACCTTTAATAATCAAAATGTGATTGGGTAAGAAAGATTTGAGAAAAAAAGATTGAAAAACGAACCATTATTATTCTAAAAGAAATTAATTACATCATCGTTTAGTAGCGCCTGTTTCCTCCTCTTGCCTTCACTACTTCTTGAAGACGCCTCGACATACTTTCCACCAGTCGGGAAATGTCCCTTTGTTGGAGGATAGCTCATTCCTTCCAAAGAGCCCTTTCAAGGTTCTGCAGTGTATCAGGAAGTGTTGCACGCGCTGTTATTCGGCTTCCAAGGTTATCACATAAATGCTCAATGGAGTTCAGATCTGGAGAACGTGCTGGCCAGGCTAAAACCTCAATATTGTTCTGTTGAAGGAACGTCTGCACTATGCGGGCGACATGTGGGCGTGCATTAGAATAGAACGATCGCCCATTTCTTTGAGAATAGACAACACATGAGGTTCCAAAACCTCATCTACTTAGCGAATGGCCGTCAAAGACACTCCACGAACAACAACCAATTCTGTGCGGCGCTACATTGAAATCCCAGCCCACACCATTAAGGAACCATATTGGAAAGGTTGGCTCTGGGAAAAATTACAGGCTGCATATCTTTCGTTTCTTCTTCTCCACACCCATTCGCGCCCGTCTGGAGATCGAAGAGCGAATCTTGACTCATCTATAAAAAGTACAGCACACCATTCGTCCATAGTCCAATGGCTGTGTTCGCGAGCAAAAGCCAGCCGTGTTACTCTGTGAGTTCTGGCCAACTCTGGTCCTCTTAGTGGACGATAAGCCATTAATCTATACTCATTTAATCTTCCCCGAGCGGTACGTTCCGAAATTTCCACAGCTTGAACTTCTTTGAGCTGATGAATCGCTTGAACAACGGTAAGGTGGCGGTTTCGTAAAATTCTCAAAGTAAAAAACCGGTCATCCCGTGGTTCTGTTACCCTAGGCCGTCCAGAACCTTCTATTGTAAGAACCAGTTTCCCTAAAACGACTGACGGCGTCTCGTAAAGTTTCATATGGAACTCCGATCGCATTAGCTGCATATCTAATGGAACACCCATCATCAATAAGTGCCACACCACGCGCAACATCCTCAGCACTAAGAGGCATTTTAAAACTTAATATTGAAAAAATTAAAAGCCGGGGACTAAGAAATGTGCTGCAAGAAACGGCACTGAACTAATGATACTGAATGAACATTTTGATTCTATAGAAAGTAAACATTGGAATCTAGAAACATTTCATCGAATTAAGGATTAAGGGTTATTATCCTCTATATTAACATTCCTAAGAGAAAACAAACAAAAAGATTACCTATTTATTCATTAAAAACAATAGACCAATACAAAGCAGAAATATTTTTAGATGAAAACATGAAAAAATCAAGTGGGTGGAATTTTTCGCCTGTCAGTGTATATACAAATTATAATGCAATATTTAAGATGCAATTGAAGATTACAGTAGTAGATTTATTTTCAATGACCAAAATCTACATTTGTAGTCTGTATACATACTTTCAGCTATACCCTTTAATAATTAATTCTCTTTATAGATGTTCTTCAATTCCTGGAATTGCATTTCTCCTTCTTGTCCCACATAAACATCATACTAAGTTTCTATTTTAGTTTGTTGCCTGAACAGTTGATCGATCAGCTTAAAAGTAAGGTTGTATTACCAACTCAGCTCTCATTATTTACTTATTTTGGGAAGATTCTCTATTATTATTCACTTAAAACAGATCAAGAATACACCAGAAAGTTGATATTTACTGTGTACGGTTATCAACAAATAGTATTTACTTATTTTATTTTTTTATTATTATTACCATGAATATCACTATTAGAGTGGCTAATAAAAGAACCAGGTCATTTGGCCCGACACCTTCATCTTCTTCTCCGGCCAAACAAAAGCCTCGAAAATCTCGTCAAATATCTCCAATGACATCTGTTAACTCCGAATCCAGCTAGGTGCATCACCACAAGAGAACATTGAAGAACCTCAGCCTCAACCAGGTACTTCATCACGAGAGAAATTTGAAGAATCCCCCTTTTTTACACACAACACCTATCGGGTGCTTCAGAATGACAGCGAGGTAATGGAGTCCACACTGATACCAAGAAACTCCCGATCTCCACCGATATTCGTTAAAAACATAAAAGCAGGCTCCGGAAGCTACTCATGTCTGAGCAGAACGAATGACACCAAAATATCACCAGATACAGCTGAAACCTATAGGAAAATTGCGGAGTATCTAACAGAGACAAAATCAGATTTCACACGTATCAATTGCGGCAGGAGAGAGCTTTAAGAGTAGTTATAAGAAACCTACACCCCTCAACACCAACTGAAACAATAGAAGAAGAACTAAAAACTTTAGGTTTCAAAGTGCGCCAGATAACAAATTTTCTAAAGGAGAGTAAGGAACAGCCAGGAGTAAAAGTTCCTCCACTTTTATTTTTTATAGACCTGGAACTGATTTCCGAGATCGAAGAAATTTAAGAAGTTACATGATTATACTACACAAGTGTAAAAGTGGAGAAGCCGTATCCTAGGAGGAATATCGTCCAGTGACATAGTTGCCAGGCATATGGCCACACGAAGACGTATTGTCATCATTTGCCACGTTGTGTAAAATGCGGTGGACAACACAAAACTGGTGATTGCACAAAATCTAAACAAGAACCTGCAGTTTGTGCTTGGTGCCATGAAGGACATACGGAGAACTACAAAGGTTGCCAGATATACAAGAATATTAAATCCAGATACCAGAAACCCCAATACCAAAAAGAAACTGAAAGATCCGGATCAAGAAAAGAACCTTCCAAAATCATAGTTTAGATTATATACATTTACTTTTAGTATTGTTATATTGTTGTTTATTATTTTTATTTATTGTGCATAGTATGAGCGAGCTACTCTTTATCAATATTACTATTATCATTGAATCTGACAGATTGTAATGTATCTCAATAAAGGAATTTCCTAAGAAAAAAAAAGTTTGTTGCCTACATTTTTAGCAAGAGATCATATTTCTTTTTATTTAAAATGCCAAAAGTACCTTCATTTCCTTCAATGTTGAAGTCTTTAAATGAACCTTAAAACAACAGGCATGAAATAATTTTTACAATTAATGGAAAACCAGTGGTACTGGTCCAATTGAGTGAAACTTCAAATAAAAAAAAAATATATTTATAGAAGAAATTTCAATGAAAAGTTCACGTCTCACTTTTGTGCTAAGGTATTAATAAATTTTAAATGGCGAAGATTCAATTGTTTCCAGCGACATTTGACATCAATCCGATAATTTTAAGTGAATATAAATTTGCCCCTATTCCGTATGTTGTTGTAGAAAGATCTTTTTCTAATTATAAAATTATTTTATAAAGGGTTAAGTTTCACGTAAGCAAATTTACAAGTGCTTCTGGTAATTATTTTTGATACAGAACATGTCTGCAAACCAGACTAATTCAGTTGTTTTGTCTATTTTACGTTATTTATTCCACAGGTTGTTAATTCTGTTATTATTTTATCAAAGACTCATATTAAAAGTGCTTACATACTATTGATTTATATACATTGAAGGATGTACCGGGAGTAGAGAAGGAAGCAGTATTTCCAATTTCACCAGATGATTTAAACTCACATTTTATAACTGCTTCCTCTTCCACGCCTCCTTTTAATGCTAGCATCTGGAAGATTCGCAGAGGGAGAGTTTACGAACGAGTAGCCATTTGGATTTGGAATCGGGAGCTGATGAAAGGGCTTCATGGAAATAGGTCGATTTGGCTCGTCAGATTGTGGTTTGTGTCAGATTGCGGAGCACCCTAAAGGCTTGATAGTCGTCGGCCAGCCTAGTATGTCTAAAGCGTCTACGGGCAGCATCACGCCTCTTCTGGAGATCCTTAATTTTCTGACACATCCAGGGAGCGGGACGGCGATGAAAGGTAGAGGTTTATATACACCTATATTATATAGCATTATATAATGCCGTGCTCCGATCCACATATTTACCAGATAATTGGAAACTATCTATTGTCAAAATGTTACACAAACATAAAAAACCACTCGAACACCAATCCTCTTACAGTCCTATTTCTCTATTACCTGTCATGGGCAAACTCCTGGAAAAACACATCCTAAAATGCCTGTATCCCATCCTAGACTCTAATCACATTATCCTTGATCACCAATTTGGATTCCGCACATCGCATTCCACTATCCAACAATGTCATCGTGTGGTTGATGTAGTCGCCTCTGCATTGGAGCGTGGTATGTACTGCACGGGAGTCTTTCTTGACGTTTGATCGAGTTTGGCACCCGGGTCTTCTGTGCAAACTCCGAAAAGTCCTACCCCCTACATACTTCCTCATTATCCTTTCCTATCTTACTGATAGATACTTCAAAGTAAACCAAAATAATGTCGCTCATCCCTCTTTGCTCAATCTGCAGGCGTTCCACAAGATATTCTCGGTCCCATCCTCTACACAGTTTATACAACTGACATCCCAACCCATCCTGACACTATCATCATCACTTACGGCGATGACACATGTTTGTTATCTGTTAATAATGACCCTTTAGTTGCATCCCAAACTCTTCAATCACATATCACAAGCCTTGAAAAATGGTGTAAAAATTGGGGAATAAAAATAAATTCCAATAAATCCCATCGAACCACCTTTACCCTTCGTCGTAAACCTATGACTTCTTGTCCTACAGTATCCTTCAATAATACTCCACTTATTCCTGTTGAGCAAATCCGCTACTTGGATAAACGTCTTACTTGTAATCCTCATACTTGACTGAAACGACAAGAAACTGCTCGACGTTTCCGACTGCTCCAACACTCACTTGTCTAGCAAAGCAGTTTGCCAACGCTCTAAGCTTTCAATTAATTTCAAAAAGCTTATCGACATAACTATAATAAGACCTATATGGACATACGGAGTTGAGCATTGGAGCTCCACCAAACCATCGAATTCCTATCCTATCCAATCCTTACAATCCAAAATCCTCCGTAAAATCCTTAATGCTCCATACTTAGTCACAAATAAAACCATTCATAAAGACCTTAATGTACCATATGTCGCTGATTTATCCCGAGCCAGATATCTATGCTTTCTTGATAAACTCCCGTCCATCCAAATCCCCTTGTTTCCACCTTTGCTTCTTCCTCGATCCCTGATCCTCCTTGGCGACTGAATAGGAGATGACCTCGTGATCTTCTTACCTAGAATTATTTAGGGAGTGCTACCACTGGGTAGTATCTCTTCAAGCCTGTTCATGGCATTATTTAAAATTTATGCATATTTACTAGTTGTATTTGTATACAGTTGTAAATTTGATTAAATAAACAAAAAAAAATTATCAATAGATTTTGAACCTATTTATATTTTTAGTGTTTATAGGTATGTGTGCGTTCTTTTTTATTTATTTATTTTTAGGTTATTTTATTCTTATTTATTGTATTATTTTTATATTATATATATATTATTTATATATTATTTTCTGTACAATTTATTTTTATGTATTGTACATAGAGTGTGAATGTGATCTCTGAACACTATTATAAATGTTCTTTGAGACAGATTGTAATATTTTTCAATAAACAAGTTTAAAAAAAATTATATTTTATTTTAATCTAATTATATGTTTTCAATGATTTTATTAAATTTCCTTGTAAATGAGAAAAACATACTTTAGTTATAAATCTACAATATAATGATTTGATTCTAATTCTTGAAATTAAATAATGTTTGTTTTCCTTTTTACATAATTGAACACATAAAAAAACAACTATATCATCAACTTGTTAGGCATATCTGGATGACATTTTTTTAAGTAATTGATTTTTGAGTTGTGTAGCATAGTTATCAAGACTAAAAAAATAATATCATTCGTTGGATGGGCTCTTTGAAATTGGCATTCAGACATCGCAAGCTTAAAAACAGAAATTCGATGAGTTCGGGCGCGCTCGTATTCCTTTGGTTCCTTCATTACAACTATTCTCCGTTAAGATTACTTATTTCTTCTTTAGTTAATTATCAAATTCTTTCATACTTTATATTTGACTATTTTTTATATCAGAGCTAAAAATGGTTGATTGTTTTAAATAAAAAAAATTGAAGGTAGCTAATATTGAAAATTATCCATGTAAGCCCTGTTAGAGAACATCAATGAGAATGAAACCTACACAATATTAAAAACTCCTTAATTTTGCACTGATATAATGAATTTGAACTAAATCGTTAGAGCCGTTTTCGAGAAAATCGTAAGAATGTGTTATATCGATAATATAAAGTGCCACTTCTGGTAATGCGATTTTGACAAAAAAGTTGCTGTAACATCCCAGGCATATAAGAGCCTTAAATATGCCAGTTCATTATCGTACGACTTATCGTTTTTGAGCTAGACTGTTAACATACACACACAGACCATTATGCGGGACTTAGTTATTTGGACTCAGGGGACCCCAAACGTGTATTTCCGTTGAAAACTGAGATTTGAAAATTTTCACGATCGCAATACTTTCCTTTACTATATATTTCATATGTAGGTAAGTGAAAGTAAAAATGTAAGGGGGAATGAATGAATTTTATAATTCTAGGATACGTAGCTACATATAAAATTATCTTTGAATAAAAACTAATATTTTAATATTGGACACATAGAGTGTGATAAAATACTTCTAGATCTTAACTTAGCTATCTTATTGGCTTTTCCCGATTTTCGAATTGAATTTAGTTTACATATTTTATTCTTTCATTTCGATCAATTAATAATGATTTTGATTTTTTTTTTTCTTCGATACATTGGGGGAACGGGATAAGGCAAAATATTCTTGCCCCCTCTCTATTTTTATTGGGGTATCGCCCCCTCGTCCCCCTCGTCCCCTCCTCCTGTGATTTTCTTTCAATACACGCAATATCATTATTCGCAGAGAGATTATTTTTTAAAGCATCATTAATAAATGGAAAACAAAGAAATAGGTTAAGCCTTAAATAGAGACCGGATATTCGTGCAGTGAAAAACCGAAAAAAATGCAGTATAAAACACAAAATATGTAAAATCGTTCAGTAAAAACACAACAAAAAGGTAAAATTGTGTTTATTACACTTTAAAAATATTTAATTATGAAACGCTTATCTCAGCTTGTGTTAGAATAAGAGTCCCTAAATTAAAGATAGGTGTAACATGTTGTAACGTGAGACAAAACCTAATTCTAATTCAACAATAGACGATGATTAACCTAAATCCAGTTGAAAGAAACATAACATAAAGTTAATCAAATACTTCGTAACAAAACGAACATTTTTGAATTGAGGCTTGAGGTTACAGGTGTAGGTCAATTAAAATTTTAAAAGATGTGGATTTTGAGTAAAGTCAAATCTCCTTAGTTTTTATTAGAATCCATAGTGCTTAGAATAATTCTATGGGCGGCCTTTTCTTAGAACTTTCGACCAACCGGTTTGTTTGTTAGCAATTACTTTCATATATGTTTGTTTGGACACCTATCTTTAATTTAGGGACTCTTATTCTAACACAAGCTGAGATAAGCGTTCTATAATTAAATATTTTTAAAGTGTAATAAACACAATTTTACCTTTTTGTTGTGTTTTTACTGAACGATTTTACATATTTTGTGTTTTATACTGCAATTTTTTCGGTTTTTCACTGCACGAATATCCGGTCTCTATTGGTAAACTGGTATCCATATTATTTTTATATTATTTTAAAAATATAAACATATGTTTTGTCACAGCGAATAATTGAACCACTAAAAAAAGGTACTTTGACAGTATATACTGCTTTAAATTAAAAGTATAATAAAATATTACGTCGGATTATATAATTATGAATACAATAAATATTTCTACAACTTAATAAATTGTGAAATTGAATGCCTAATATCCGACTGCATGCCAATTCCGAACCTTTAATGTACTACACAGTGACATGCCAACTGTCGATACGACGTCCCTGTTTTTAACAATAAATGTGATATTGAAGTAAATAACAAAATTGAATAAATATTTACGTAGAATCCTGTGTATATGTAATACAGAAAACTTGGTTTAAATATTTAATTTGATGCTATTTAAATCGAAATCAAGCACTTCATGACAAACAATACAATATCATGCAACTAAAACAAGCAATTTAGGCAGAATAGGTCAAAACGTGCAATTTCGTTCAATATCAAATTTCAATATGTAATTTTACAGGTAGTGAAACGGATAGATAACCGTGTTTAGAGCTTTTACACACAAACGAATAAAACTTGCAATAACTAGAAAATCCTGTCTAGGGATAGGTCAGATTTGTATTACATCTTGGTCAAGAGAATTAATATAAGTAATGCAATCATATGTCAAAGATATTGTACTGTACTTTAATTCGTATTGTATTTTTTACTTGCTGCCGCTATTAGGTAAGGGGCCGAAGTCCACTGAGTCGGAAAAACATATTTTCGTGTGCATACTCCATGAGCAGAGTTTTGATGTCATGGATTGGATGTTCGATCAGCTGTTCCTTTTCGTCCTGATGATGAGAGGTTTGCTTTCTTTCCTATCTGAGCTGGTAATAATGGAAACCGTACTTTCTTGAAGTAAAATGGTCAATATTTTTTTATGATTTTCTTTGGAGTTGGTATTTATTTTAATATTATTGACTCTGGAAAAACATGTTAAATTTGGCTGTTCTATCAGATCAACGATTTCTTCTCCGAAAGAATTTTCAATTTTTATCGTACGATTTTAAATCGTGTTTGTAGGATTGTTGGGTGTAACAGAGCTACTGATTGCTCGGTTTTGCTGCGAGTGTTTGGTATAGTTTTGTTTGTTTCAGATGCCTTATTTGATTTGACCGATTTGTTTTTCTTGTTTGGTGAGTTTCCCGCTTACCCGGGGGCAGAGTTTCGATGGCGCCTTTGAAGAGTCCTTCTTTTTAAATATTGTGAATCGGTCTCACTGACCTCGGAAAACGGGGTCTCTTCCTCCGATTCTTCACCGATTCCGTCAGGTTTCATGATAAGAGAAAAAAAGATAAAAAGGCTGTAACTCTCTTGATTTTCACAAAATTTAAGAAGCAAGTCTCCAGAATACAGCTTCGCTCACATGTAAATTTTCAGCTCAAATGGGCGAATAAAACCAAATCATAAATGACATAACCGTGCAGCCGATGTGTCTGTGTCACCGGCCGAACTAATTTAATAATAATAATAATAATAATGAATAAAAAGGCTTAGCGAACCCGAAGGTTCGATGCCGACACCACCAATCGCTTATTACACACCTCCCTCCACCGTTCGCCGTCCAAACCCAGTCCCTTCAGATCAGCTTTAATGCAATCTTCCCACCTTCGCTTCGGTCTATCCCTCGGACGCTTACCATTCGGCACAGAAAATATTAACCTTTTAGGAATTCTCTCGTTACTAAGTCCAACAACTTTACAAGCCCATTTGATTCGCCGCGATGAAATTATCTCAATTATATTACTCGGATACAGTTCACGCAATTCGGCGTTGTGTAACCGTCTGAACTCTCCGGTTAACTCATCCTTCTTCGGTCCGAATATTCTACGCAATACTTTATTTTCAAAAACCTTAAGACGCTGCTCATCCCTTAATGTAAGCGGCAAAGTTTCGCACCCATAAAGAACTGTAGGCATGATAATTGTTTTATAGATTCTAATTTTTAAGTTTCGGGACAAAAGGCGCGAACTAAGTAGTTTTGTCACAAAAAAATAACAAGTATTTCCCGCCTTCAGTCTAAAATTAATTTCTTCTTATAACTAAAAGAACTAATTTAATACATTAAAAAAATATATTTATGATAAATAACAATAAATTAAGAACAAAAACAATTAAATTTGTTTCTTATTTGTTAGTTTTGTTAAGCTTGTAAAAAGAGGTCCTCTCCCTTTTAATTCCCAACACTGACAGAGAACAAGTTGGTTCAGGCAGTTGACGAGATTTGTGAAGCCAACATAAAAAAAATCTGGTGCGCGCAACACACAACGGTCTACTTTGAATAGAAACTATTTTCTGGCAATGCTGGGCTATTATAAAAATTTTTGAAGTGCATTTTAAACGGAGCTAAATCTTAAAGCTTACAGATAACAAGTCATTAAGACCATTATAATTACAAAATGTCTATTTAATATATCGACAAAAGGCAATAAAAATCCAGTCACTCCATCTGCTTTTAAAAACCAAACAACTTTCTTTGCTTTCATAAACCACAGAATGATTAACTCCGATTTCAACATTTTTGAGTGATGTCATTTTAGTGATATTTTTAGTTGAAAAAGTTATCTATGCAGACAACGAGTAAGTTAATTCCAGATGTGGTTATTGCAGTGTTGAAATATAGAACTGAGAATAAAGGTATAAATTTAGGTACTTATGATAGATGTTCTTAGGAAAGACACTCTATTAAATATCTGTAGAAAAAGGTTTTTTTTTAGTTTCAACAATTAAAAAAATATATTTTAAGTTTATCCAAATTTTCGCCTCTTCAGGGAAAAAAACTAGAGACCATATCTTTCCTCCTAATTGTCCGATTTTAACGATTTTTTTTTGTTTTTTTAGGAAATTCCATAAAGTTTTAAAAACCATTTACAATATCAACAAAAAAGTGTATACTTTTTGAGTTATTCGGAATTTAATTTTAACATCCCTCGTAACTTTTTTTACAGCTTCTTTTCGTTGAAGTATGTTATATAGATACATTTAAAGGGTATCGAGAAAATTACTTCAGCGAAGTTTCATTGAAATCGGTACATTCGTTTAGGCGCTGCAGCTACAGGAACGCAGGTTTTTCTGCATTTTTATTTTTTTCTTCTTTATTAACTCATCAAATTCTTTCAAAAGTTATATGTATCATTTTTTTGTAACTCTGAATAATGCGAAACGGTTAACATTTTAAAATAAGCCATATTAAAGGTACTTTAGAGGAAGACATATATGAACATTGGGCATTTAATCCCTATAAAGTGACAGCAACGGTTATAAGACCTAAATGATATTAAATACCACTTAATTATACAATAATACACCGAGTTTCATCAAAATCGTTAAAGCCGTTTTTGAGAAAATTGTAAAAATGTGTTTCAGCGTTCATATAAAGTGGCACTTCCGGTTAGCCGATTTTAACGAAAAAGTTGCTGTCACATCCAGCCCATATACAAACCTTAAATACTTAATATCAGTTTCTTACTACTTTTCGTTTATGAGCTAGACTGTTAACACACAGACACACACACACCCACCATTTTGCGACACTTGGTTATTTGAACTCAGGGTACCTCAAAACATGTATTTCCGTTGAAAACTGAAATTCGAAAATTTTCACGATCGCAATACTTACCCTTACTATACTATGAATACGTGCTTAAGATTTGTCTTCGGTACATCGAGGCGGTCTCATGTGTCCCACCTTTACGAAGAGTTAAAGTGGCTCTTCCCTTCTTTCCGCAGACAATATTTCCTTGGATCTTTCCTATTCTAAACGATCAACACCCGACACCCTTCCTACATCTACAGTCTCTTACAGTTAAAACCCGTGGTCCACTCCCAGAAAACAAGATCCCGTGTTTCCGACCTTTATATCCCTTCCCATAGAACTAAGACGTTTGAATATTCCTTTATTGCCCGATCCACTGCCTTCTGGAATTCCTTGCCTTCTGAAATCCGCCATGCCTCTTCCTTGTCCTCATTTAAATATCATCTTTACCAATTGCTTCTCACATCCCAAAATGACGTTATACAATAAAATAAATATTGCAAAACAGATTTTGACTGAGGTGAATGGTTGTAAAAATTGATAGAGTTTTTAGTTTTAAAAATCAACCCATGTTTATTTTATTTTGTTCTCTTTTCATTTAAATAATGTTTTTTTTATTTTGTTTTCTTTTTAAAATGGTATTATTTTTACTGGTTTTAATTTAATTTTACTGAAGATACTATATATTCTTTAACATTGACTAATGTAATTTTTGGCCAGATGTAGTTTTTATTTTTTGTTCATATCTGTTATTCATAAGGGACCTTGTCCCAGAATAATGTTTACTTTTTATCTATCTATCTATATATTACATATATACGTAAGTGAAAGTAAAAATATATACATATTATGTATGATTATTTTATATACGATTCCTTATCCCTCAACTAGCCTGAGACCTACAGACAACGATTAAGAAAAAACAACTGGCCAGGCTAAAACCTCAATATTGTTCTGTTGAAGGAACGTCTGCACTTTGCGGGCGACATGTGGGCGTGCATTATCGTACATTAGAGTAGAACAATCGCCGATTTCGTTGAGGATAGGCAACACATGAAGTTCCAAAATCTCATCTGAAAAGCGAATGGCCGTCAAAGACCCTCCACGAACAACAACCAATTCTGTGCGGCGCTCCATTGAAATCCCAGCCCACACCATTAAGGAACCACGTTGGAAAGGTTGGCTCTGGAAAAAATTACAGGCTGCATATCTTTCGTTTCTTCTTCTCCACACCCTTTCACGCCCGTCTGGAGATCGAAGAGCGAATCTTGACTCATCTGTAAAAAGCACATCACTCCATTCGTCCACAGTCCAGTGGCTGTGTTCTCGAACAAAAGCCAGCCGTGTTACTCTGTGAGTTCTGGTCAACTCTGGTCCTCTTACTGGACAAAAAGCCATTAATCCATACTCATTTAATCTTCTCCGAGCTGTACATTCAGAAATTTGCAGACCGTCCAGAACCGGGCCTTCTATTATAAGAACCAGTTTCCCGAAAACGCCTGACGGCGTCTCGTAAAGTTTCATATGAAACTCCGATGGCATTAGCTGCATATCTAATGGAACGTCCATCATCAATAAGTGCCACACCACGCGCAACATCCTCAGCACTAAGAGGCATTTTTAAACTTAATATTGAAAAAATTAAAAGCCGGTGACTAAGAAATGTGCTGCAAGAAACGGCACTGAACTAATGATACTGAATGAACATTTTGATTCTATAGAAAGTAAACATTGGAATCTAGAAACATTTCATCGAATTAAGGATTAAGGGTTATTATCCTCTATATTAACATTCCTAACTGAAAACAAACAAAAAGATTAACTATTTATTCATTAAAAACAATAGACCAATCCAAAGCAGAAATATTTTTAGATGAAAACATGAAAAAATCAAGTGGGTGGAATTTTTTGCCTGTCAGTGTATATTTATATGTATATTTATTTTTTTGTTTTCACTCTCCTTATAACATTTTATTTTGTTCTTATTCCTATGTATTCTTTTGTTATTACTTTATTTATTTATGTTTCTGTAAAAATGTTGTGAATTTAATCTCTGAACTCTATTAGAAGTTTCCTTACCTGCGACAGATTGTAATATTTCTCAATAAAAAAAGTTTTAAATAAAAAGGATAAACCGTATTCGCTCTGAAGGACTGAATTGGATTAACTTCATATAAACAGCCAAAATAAGTATGACAGAGCTCTAGTTTGATTGTTATGTACTTTATTGATTATAAAACTCATGATAAGTTATTTATTTTTTCAGATTCTTACGAACTATTTTGTTTTTACAGTTTTTGATTATTGAATTAATCATGTATAAAGCTTGGATGTAAATTTCACAAGGCAAATAAACAAGTAATTAAAATACAAAGATGTATGAGATATTTTGACAGAGGGCTTTCCTTTAGAGGTCCAACTGGAGAGCGCTTCTCAAGTGTACTCTTAAGAATGCCAAGTGCCAAGAAATAATTACCAACTGAGCCAAACAGTTCATTAGAGCAAAATGTTACGGCTATACTGTATCTATTCCATTGGTTTTACTTCGGTCAGCCGTTTATTTATATTTTCTTAAATTATAGACTATACCTATGTATTTTAATTAATATTATTACATAGTTTTAGCTGCTATTAATTTTTAATTTAGAAAACCTAGCTTCTTCTATGGTAATATTATTTTTTTTTTTGTAAATTTATTTTTATTTAATTCTTTATTGAGAAATATTACATTCTGTCACAATCAAGGACATTAACAATAGTGATAGAGTAGCTCATTTATACTCCATGTACAATAAATAAAAAATAAATTAAACAAGAAAATAATAATACTAAAAGTAAATGTATGTAAACAATAAGAAACTAAACTAACAACATAAATACACACATAATTTTATACAATATTTACTAAATTCATTCACTCAGGGAAACTCCGAAAATTCCATTTACTAGTGGAAGGAAAGGCAGCACTCCCAGCGTCCCAGGAGACAAAAGCGCCTCTCACTCAGCCACATTACTGGTATTAATGACCAGTGGAGGCTGAGAAGAGACTCTGTAACCACGCATACATGCCTTTAGTAGAGAATCTGGCTGTAAGTTAAGCTCAAGAATGATGCCTGGAAAACATACTGTAGAACGAAACTTCCTATCCACTGGGAAGAATATGTTAAGTACAGAAATGAGGCTAAAAGAATAATTAGATCAGCCAAGACGAGGACCTGGGAGCAGTTCGGTCAGGAGCTAGAACAGAATTATAAAGAAAATATAAGTAGATTCTGGCAGATTGCAAAAGCTCTGAAAGCCAAAAAGTCAAAACTGGTCAGAAATATAAAAGATGCAAAACGAACTGAATAAAAAGAGGTATTAGAAATTTGTAAACAGTTCTTCCAGGAAAAATTTCAGAGACTGCAGAAGGAGAGTGAGAATGGAAGAGATTTACCCTGAAGACTTGGGTGACGCCATAGGTGAGGATGAGACGGAACCGGCAGTAGTCAGAATCAAAATGGGAAAAGCACCAGGACCAGATGAAATAGCTCCAGAATTAATTAAATATGGAGGCTACAAGTTCCTTGATCAAGATCCTTCAAACTCTTTTCCAAAAATCCCTATACACAACAAAGTCAGCCAAAGCGAATGCGGGAACTATTGGCCAATATGCCTCTTGTCAGTTGTGTACAAGATATACACACGAATTCTCTAACAGCGACGAAAGCATATAGTAGAGCAAGATCTAGAGGAGGAACAAGCCGCTTCAGACCCGGCAGACAGACCCACCACATATTCTCACTGCGGATGATTGAGAAAAAAGCATGGGACCGACCGTCGCAAATCGGTTTATCTAGCATTTCTGAATCTTAGGGCCGCATTCGATTCAGTTCTGAGACAAGAGATATGGGACTCACTAATAAGAAGAAGAGTACCTACAAACTTGATGAGTGCTATAAAATCAATATACCAAGACCCAAAGGGTGTAATAAGGCTCAATGGACACACATCAGAATCTCCCCACTTTTATAAAGGAATAAAGCAAGGAGATAGTATTAGTTCAGTGATTTTTATCTTTCTCGTGGATGAAATTTGGAAAGTGTGTAAAAGAAGAACCCGGGAAGGGCTGTTGTGGTATATTGGAATTGGACACCAGTGTTGGATCGAGCTATGTTATATACCGCCGATATAATTCTTATAGGCAGAGGTTCTACAGGCATCATTAGTCGAGTGGGGAGAAGAATTGAAGCTACGAGGGCTGCATATAAACCCGTCTAAGAGCAAGGTTATGTGCGTTGGAAAAGATAATGTGGAGCCTATGATGTTAAGTAACCCCTAGAGGTAGCAAACGCATACACATATCTGGGGACAATCATCAATAAAGATAGTAAAATAGACCAGGAGGTACTAAATCGGGTGATGAAGGCCAATGGGATATATTACCAGATAGCCAAAACAATCATAGGAAAACGGGAAATGAGCAGAAAGGCCAAACTCACGATATATAAGGCGGTGTTCCTCCAAGTACTTCTTTATGGATCAGAAAGCTAGACAATCCTCGATAAGCACGTAGGCAGGATCACAGCAGCGGAAATGAGATTCCTCCGAAGAATAGCTGGCAAAACTAAGAGGGACTGTACTGTACACACATACCAGCTGAGAGAGGATAGATCATTACGAGAGGTGATAATAAACTTACACTCCTCAACCCCAACTGAGGTTATCAAGGACGAGCTAACGGCGTTAGGGTTCAATGTTCGCCAGATAACAAACGTTCTGAAAGAAAATAGAGACCAGCCAGGAGTAAAAACTAAAATTCCACTGCCTTTATTTTTCGTGGATTTGGAGCCAACACCAGGGGTGGTCCAACCAAGGACATCTTCACAAGAGATAACCGAACAATCTCCATTTTTCACCCCCAACCCCAGTCAGGTGCTTCAGGATTTTAAAGAAGTGATAGAGTCCGCTCCGATACCAAGAGATACCCGACCTCAACCGATATTCGTTAAAAACATAAAAAAAATTCAGTTACTGTGCTTTCAACTGAACAAAATAACAGGTTCTGGAAGCTATTTATGTCTAAGCCGAACAAAGGACACGAAGATATCACCAGATACATCTGAAACCTACAGAAACATTATGAAATATTAAACAAAAACTAATGCGGATTTCCATACGTACCAATTAATGCAAGACCGAGCTTTAAGGATAGTTATAAGAAATCTACACCCCTCAACACCAACCAAAGCAATAGAAGAAGAACTGAATAGTTTATGTTTCATAGTGCGCCAGATTACAAATGTTCTGAAAGAGAGTAAAGAACAGCCGGGAGTAAAAGTTTCTCTCTATTTTTCGTAGATTTGGAGAAAACTCAAGGGATCGAAAAAATATACGAAATAAGAAGAAAGTACTACACAAGTGCTATAGTAGAGAAGCCATATCCTAAGAGAGAAATCGTACAGTGCCATAATTGCCAGGCATATGGCCACACCAAGACTCACTGCCATTATCTACCGCATTGCGTGAAATGTGGAGAGCAGCACAAATCCGGTGAATGCATAAAACCGAAACGAGATCCTGCAGTATGTGCTTCGTGCCTTGAAGGACATCCAGCGAACTATAAAGCCTGTCAGATTTACAAGAATATCAAGTCAAGATATCAAAAATCCTGGACCCAAGAAGAAGCAGAAGTATCAAGAAGATAACCTAGCGGATCAAGAAGAGGACCTTAAAAAATAATTTACCCAACGGTGCCCTTTGCACACCTATTAGGAGGTAAGAGTAATATTTGTTATTGGCCGCAACAACAACATATATCTCAAAATTCTCAACCCCACCCTCAACATCCTACTCAAACTTCACCTAATCATCAACAATTATATCAACACCAAATTCCTCACACTCCTCCTCCATCAAATACCACAGATCTCACCAGTTTACTTACATTTTCTCACCGAAAATTCAAATCTCTTGTTACTCCTTTGATATAACTTCTCACTAATCTTGTATCACATTTTATCCCTCCCCCAAAAAATCCTTAAATGGCTTCCAATAAACCTAACTAAAATTCTGCTGCAGTCTCCTTCCCATGACGTTCCTCACATGGAATACATGTTCATTGAAATTTACTCTATTACCTCTCCTCTGTTATTTGCCATCGTTTACCGGCCTTCTATTGTTCCATTCGATAACATCTTTGAATCTTCCCTTGTCAACCTGATTTCCCATTACAACAATATTATTATCACCGACGATTTTAACGTGAATATGCTCTCACAATCTCTTGCAAAACACTTAATAATTGACCTACTGTTTTCCCTTAATCTTTATCTTGTTCCATATTCTCCAACCCATCACACGCAATTTTCCGACACCTGGTTAGACCTCTACATCTCTGACTCTCACATCAAAATCTCCTCCTCTTCCCAACACCCCGTTCCATCTCTCTCCTTTCAAAGCCGTTAGAACGCCTTGTCCAAAATCAACTCTCCAACTTCCTAGAGGAACATTCCCTTATCAAGCCATTCCAATCTGGCTTTCGACCTGGTTACTCAACGCAATCCTCTCTCCTTAAAATAACCTATGACCTCCAAAACTCCATTAAACACCAAAACCTTACTATCCTCATCCTTCTAGATTTTTCCAAAGCACAGTTGACCATAACATCCTCCTCACTAAATTTCACAATCTTCCTCTATCCAACAGTACCCTGCGTTGGTTTAAATCCTTCCTTTCAAATCGGTCCCAGTATGTAGTTGTCCCAGGTCAACCTTCATCTAAAACCCTCTCCCTCTCCTGCGGTGTCCCTCAAAGTCCCTTTCTATCTCCTAGTCTGTTTGCTATTTATATTAATGACCTTCCCCTCTTGTTCCATCACTGCCAATACCATATCTATGCAGATGATTTCCAAATATATCTGTCCTTCCCGCCCATCGACCTATTATCAGCCACAGAAAAACTTCAAGAAGACTTAGATAGGATTTGTGACTGGGCGAGAGCTAACAAGCTGAAGCTGAATGCATAAAAGACGAAGGCAATCTTAATAGGATCCAATCACCTCCTTAATACTGTTCCTAATATTCCAACTCTGTTCCTAAATGATAATCCCATCAAATTTTATCTCTCCATCAAAAACCTTGAAATGATCTCTGATCAAATGTTTTCTTGGAAAAAATCATATATACAACATCTCCTGCCGTACCATTTCCACCTTGAAACGTCTAAATTACACCCGTCACCTATTTCCCCTTGAATCTCGTAGATTCCTAGTAACTTCCTTAATTTTCCCCACTTTGATTATTGCTGGGCGTCTCTGGGGATCTCGAGGCGAAATAAAAACGTTTGATAAATTGCTTTGTACGATTCATCTTCGGGATCCCAAGGGACGCCTCTGTTTCCCATTTTTATGCAGAGTTGAAGTGGCTTTATCCTTCCTACCGTCGTAAGTATTTCCTGGCACACTTCCTCTTTCAAATCATCCAATCCCACCGTCCTTCATACATCTCCGAGCTCCTTCAATTCAAATCCTCCGTTCGTTCCCGTAATACTCGTTCCCGGTCTTCTGATTTATACATAAGAGCCTACCGAACCGCTGCTTTCGACAGATCGTTCATTATCCGATCCTCATCCCAATGGAACTCCATCCCTCCCCATATCCGTCAATCCAAAACCCTTCCTACCTTTAAATCGCGCCTGTTCAATCATTTCTTATCCATCCAGTCCCCATAAAATTATAAATAGTTACTACTGTAAATATGTATGTAAATTATTAGATCGTTCTTCATTATTTTTATTTCATGTTTATTTTTTATTTTTTATTATTAACTGATCTAAATTAGTAAGTAACTTATAATTTCTTCTATATTTTTGTTTATGTGTCTAATGTAATGCTCCTTAGCCCACATTATTGTCTTTCTGTATTATTCTAAAGGGACTCGTCCCAGAATAAATAAATCATTATTATTATTGTTTTATTTGTCAACATTTTTACAAAAAGTTTTCTTAAGAGGGGGAGAATCAACTCCAACCGTCTCAGGTATGTTCTATTTTAATTTCTATTAGATGTTGAGAAAGCTTCTAACAATTCTGGCAGTATTCAACAGCACCGCTTACTTGATTTTATGCTCAAATATAATTAATGTACTACAAATTTAATTCAATCAATATTAAAAAAATTCTAAGCAAAATTTTCATAGGAGATAATTCTCATTCAAATGACCAGCCTTAATATAATACTTAACATCTGTTCAATTCTGTACTTTATTATGCATTTAAAATAAAATATACTTTTTTTACTTAGCCTTTTAAGAACGTCTGAAGACGACCTGTAAAGTGGGTCGAAACGTCGGCAAAAATTAAAATAATTAATATATTTTAATTTTTTTATTTATTTGACCGCACCCTCGACTAACTCCTTCTCATAAAATAAAAATACTTTTTTGTATTTTATATTTTACTTCTTTATTTTATTTTTTTATTTCTTAAAGACATTTACAACTGTATTAAATAAATACATCTAGTAAATTAGAACATAATATATATAATGACATGAAAAACACTTGCTGAGTAACTACCCAATGGTAGCACTCTAATGATATGTTTAAATTAGGAGATCACGGGGCCATCTTCTTTTCAGACGCCTCGGAGAGTTATCAGGAATTGAAGAGGAAGCAAGGTTAGAAACGAGAGGGTTGGGATGATTCTGAAGTTTATTATGGAAGGATAGGTATCTGGATTGGGCCAGATCTGAAACAAAAGGAACATTAAGGTCATTATAGATGGTTTTATTTGTAACAAAGTAGGGAGCATTGAGGATTTTACGAAGGATTTTGGATTGTAAGGATTGGATAGAGAGGAATTCGATGGTTTAGTGGAGCCCCATAGCTCAACTCCGTAAGTCCAAATAGGCCTTTTTTTACTTCTTGAAATGCTAAATACAAAAAATGTATTTTAAAATATTGCATTTGAAAAACAACCAAGATTTGATCCAATTCTTCAATTGCAATTCACAATAAGTGTTATTATCCCTTATCCTACAGTGCATACAAGAAAATTATTTCATATGGATACCTGTCAAAAATTAAAAATTCCACTTTTTAAAATATTTGTTTACAAGTATTCACTTTTGTATGCCCTATATCTGTTTTTATAATTCTGGCAACTATTTTATGTTTATAAATTTTATTTTCTTAACCTTGTGATTTTTTGCATACATAACTTTCTCAAAAGTAAATGCAATTAATTTAAATTATTCTGTTAGATATTTCATCATCAATTGTCTTATTTTTAAGTGTTTTTTTTTTAATTGTAACTTATTTTTTGTTTGAAAACTAAATTTTTATTTTCATCTCATCAATTTAAATTTGTTTTTACATTTTTTCTCATAACCCTTATACATATACAAATGGATAAGATTTGGTATTTTTTTTATTATGATTGTAAGGAGAACCATTAATGTTTGTTAAATTTCTTTATACTTCAATTAATAAACCATTTGCTTATAATAAAATATTTTGTTTATATTCGTATACATACATCCATTGTTAAATCATTCCTCCAATAAAATTCTCCAATTTCTTCTATATTCTACGCAGGAGCTATTAAATCAGCTAAATTTATTAGTGAATCTTTTAATAAATACCCTTGTCCTTGAATACATAATAGATTATCCAATTTCTTTTTCTTTGCAAATTATCACCTTTATAAAGCTAAAAATTCTCTAGATTATTTTTCCCTTAAAAGTGTGCAATCTATTTACATTAATCTTGGCCCATATCCAATCCTCTGAAACATAAGTGTTGAATGGGATTATTAGAATTTTGCATTTCTCACTTTGGTCTAATCGGTAATGTGACCTCGATAATCATTATTCGCTGCTGCTAATCTACAATACTAGACTAAAGTCCAATGAAATGTCAGTACAGGGGTTTACCTCCTAGCCCAAATAAATAAACAGTTGCACTCATCTGAGTGCTTGTTCCTTGTTGCTTGTCCTTGTCTAATAGTCTTTTCAAGGATCAACTAGATTGTGAAGATTTTGTATGGTAACAGATTACCGTTTCCAACCTTATAATGTTATAAGATTCAATATTTACCCATGCATAAATTAAATTTTATAAATTATCTCCAATACCGAATATCCCATAAAATAATTAAGAATGTGTAACAAAACTAATGAGTTTTTCTGATGTATCTACATGTTTCATGTTCAATCAGAAATACCATTAATATTTTTTAATACATTTGTAATTATATTTAAAAAATAAATAAGTGTACACATTTGAATGTATACCCTTCAAATTTAACTGGAATAAACATTTTTTTTTTTCACTCGTGGTAAACATAATAAATGATGAGCAACAGATTATATCTGTTTGGTATTATTATTTTTTTTTTTTTACTGTGCAATATGTTTTATAAGCTTATTTTTATAATGATATGCTGCTCATATTTGGAAAAAGCCTTGCTGTACTAGGAATTAATCAACTAGGTATATTTATTTTTAGTAAAAACAATCATTCCACTATGTTGAAGATTTTAGGTTTTATGAAAACCTCACAATGTTCCTAAACCTCACAAGACTTAGTACAAAAGAAAAAAAAATCAGTCAAGTACTAAATATTAACAATTTGCACTGAGGGAAATAAAAATATAAATTTCATAATTAAGAGGTAAGATGAAAATTACTCTATGTCTCGAAGATCTCTTTATTTTCAAACACAGGGAGGGCAGCCATCAGCTTAACATGGTCACAGGCCAAAAAAATGCTCTGGGTCCTCTCCGACTCAATATTTCATGTTATTTTTGTTTTTTAAATAATACTAATGTATGGATTATTGTATTATGGAAATGAAATGTACTACTACATTATAAGCATCAATTGTTTAACATAAAATGCAATTCATTTTTGAAACTGTGGTCATAGATGAAAATTCACTCAAATCCTGTAATAAAATTTTTTTTTATCTTTCTTAGGCCTCATTATTTATTCAGCAAAACAATTTAATTATATTGATGTAGAGATGGTTGACCGTTGATATAATATGAGAAGGAGTTAGTCGGGGGTGTGGTCAGATAAATACTAAATTAAAATAATTACTATATTTTAATTTAGTATTTATCTGACAGCACCCCCGACTCACTCCTTCTCAAATTTAATTATATAAATCATTAAGGAACTGCATGCCCAAGAAAGTAATTTTCTTATACAATTTAATTACCCTCATAGAAAAAAAGAAAACAAATAAAAAAATTGAAGAAATAATAATTAAACAAACACAACACTCTGAACCGTCAGACAAGCGTCAAAGGTCCTACAGTATAGTATCAGGAGAGCAGAAGCTCATAGGCGCTAAGGCTCACTGTCTGAGCATTGACCTTAGCTCAACGAGAATGCAACTTCTCGCCAATTGATGTGTTTATAGTCTTATTATTTAGCGTGACTTTTAGAGTTAATATTTAAATGTTTCATACATAGTATATAACCATGTTTTTCGAAAAAAACATTAAAAAATTATTTCTTAAAGTATTATTGTTCATGTAATTACATTTAAAAGGACTTTTGGAATCACTTAAACACCATTTCATACAGGTAGTTAGTTTCTTTCTTTTTTTCCAAATTAATTACCATTATTTTTATGAAAAAAAGCTTTCTATCTAAGCCCCTCCAAAAATTAAATCCTGGATCCGCTAGTGCTATAAACTATACGAAATGAAACAAACCAGACCCCAAAACATAAACGAATTAGAACTGAAGATATAAAATAAATAAGTTTGGAAATTTTTTTCTTAATTTATTTCTTATAAAAGCATCAAATATAAAAGTTATTGGTATAGTTTAGAAGCGTAATAATTCAGCTCTCCAAAAGATGCAGTAACGTTGAATTCGGAAAAAATCCTGAGGAGTTATGAAAGAATATATTAGTTATCGGCTGGGAAAAAAATCCTCAATGAAAATGAAATACTCTAATATGTATTTTTTGATTTTCCTAAGAATTTGTATTTAAGTGTCCTAAAGAACATTAAAAATAAATCAAACTTACTTTTTCATAAAAAAAATTTACTTAGTCTACCTAACTCAAGCACCTTATGGTTTTTATAATTTATATACATTATAACTCATAGCGGAAATATTTGTTTACTATCGGGAATATTGTTTCTCGTACTGTACGTAACAATTAATCGATTGTTACGTTGTAACATTGAAACCCTGCCAAAGCAAAAGCAGGAAAAAAAACAATACATAAATTTCTCTTGAAATGATATAAAATATTTTTTTCTCGGCTCCAAGACCCATCGGACCGAAGGCCGGGAAGTGTGTCCAATATTTTTTTGTATACATAGATTGTAATAGTGAATTTCTAAACTTTTTTTTGCAAACTCTATATCCTCTCTGTCAGGTTCATTAACTAGCGGTTGTGTTTGCCACAACTGGCATTTTTCTCCACTCTCAACATCCTCCACCTCCACGCCAATGTTCAGTAGCTCTGAGAAGTGTTCGGTCCACCTGTTCCTCACCTCTCCTTCTCCATCCAAAGCCTCTCCTGTTTTACCTTTGCAATTATTCAGCTTCGGCTGATACTCTTTCCTGAACCAATTAATTTCCTTATAGAATTGCCTATTTTCATGCACATTGTTCAATATTTCTATATTTTCAAGCCTTTTAAAGATGATTTTTCTTTTTTCCTCTCTACATATTTTCTTAGCTGCTCTTCTTTTCATACTGTTGGTCTCCTGGTTTTGCCTTGTGAACCTCTGTAGGATCTTCTGTCTGGCTTGATTTTTCTCTTAAATGGCTTTTGCACATTCTTCATTTCTTCCATTTGTAATTTCTCCATATGTCTCTTCCGCTCCCTTACTTATAGCCTCCTTCACAACTTTCCATTTCTTCTTAATTGGCCTACTCTCCTCTTCTGGCTTGTTTTCCTCTAACTCCCCTTTCTCTATCTCTCTATACATAACCTCTTGAAAATTTCTTAATTCGTTCTCCACTTTTAATTTTTCAATGAACATTTAGTTCGTTGGATAGTTTCCGCTCTTGCCACCATTACTATCGTTTGCCTTAACTTAGCTCTAACTAAAAATTAGTCAGAATCGCGGTTAGGACCTCTCATACTTTTCACATCTATGATGTTTGATGCATGGCTAGCTGATACCATGATGTGATCTATTTGATTCACAACATCTCTTCCAGGTGTCCTACAAGTACCTTTATGTATCTTTTTATGCGGGAAATATGTGCTTTTTATACAAATATACGCAATATACGCAATATATACATTTCTGCACATTGGGCCAGTAACAGACCATTCTCACCCGTTACTTCATGCAATGAGTGTCTTCCAGTGACTTCTTTTAGGGCCTCTTCTCTCCCAATTTTGGCATTGAAGTCTCCTAATAGTACAATTGCATCGTATTTGGGCAGTTTTTCAATGTTGCTTCCCAGGATATCATAAAATTTTTCTTTGATGTCATCGTCAGCATCTTCTGTTGGGGCATATGCGGAAAACAAAGATATATTTCTATACCTACCTTTGACCTTTAGCTTACATAAACGGTCAGATATTGGGTCAAAATTAAGAATAGAATGTCTGAATTTACTATTCACAAAGAATCCTGTTCCTGCTTGACCAGTTTTCTTATCTGGACCACTGTATAATATGGAGAACTCCTTTTTATCAATTCTTCCACTTCCACTCCATCTTATTTCCTGCAGTGCCGTAATATCTATGTTATGCCTTATGAGCTGGTTGGCAATTTCTTTCATTTTGCCCTGTATTAATATTGTATTTACGTTCCATGTGACTAACGAAACCGCACATTGTTTCCATTAGTTTAGTCCGTTGAGAGCGCTTAAGTCTTTTACCATTAGAAACATCCGGCTTTCCTTTTAACTCAGTTTTCTGAACATTAATTTTTTCCGAGGAGGGATCGTTGGCCCCACGCTCAACCCCCAACCTGGACGACAGGGTCATTTGTCTTCAGGGTTCTCCTCCCCAAGGCCATTTGCTTTCACCACAGATAAAGAGTCCAACCTACCCTTGGTTTGATTTCGGAGTTGCCTTCTCCTAGACAAATTGCCTTCACTACAGCTATGAGATAGGTCCCCCCAGGATGCAGTTTAACGTCATACCCAGGACTCGTTGTGATGGTGAATAATTTTGAAAAATGCGGAAACGCTAATAATGGTTCCTCTTGCAGCCGCGCCATACATTCCGAATGTTGTCCTACATTATTGGGGTTACTATCACCTTTATGCCTTTTTTTTAGTTAATTGTTAAGGGGCACGAGGTATTCCGCCATTTCAGGCACAAACCTTCTATAATAATTCAGAGTACCCAACAGCCTGCGGATTCCTTTTATTGCCATTTTCCTAATTGCCTCCACTTTTTGCGAATCAGGTTTGATTCCCTCGCTCGAGATCGTGTGACCTAAAAATTTATCTGGTCTTGCCTAACAGAGACTTCTCGTTAGACAATTTCAGCCCAGATAGTCTCACTCTTTCAAATACACTCCGTAGATGCTCCACATGCTCTGCCTCAGTTTTACTGAACACCAACAAGTTGTCCATGTAAATTTGACACACCTCTTCATCAATCCCCCTCAGAAACTCGTCCATCAGCCGCTGGAATGTTATAGGGCCATTCTTGAGTCCAAATGACATTCCAGTAAATTCATATTGCCCCCTCTCGAATGTGAACGCTGTCTTCGACTGGTCTTTCGGATGCATTCTAATTTGGTGGTATCCCGCTTTTAAGTCCAGAGTGCTTCTCTCCGGGCGCGCTTTTCTTCTTCACTGCCCATAGCGGACTATTATATGGCATGTGCTATCCGCAATTATTTCCTGTTCCTTTAAACTTTACAACTCTTCCGTAATGTGTTGGCGAAGAGCCTGCGGGTATCTTTTTTTTTTTGTTTTTTTTTGTTTTTTTTTTGTTTTTGTTTTTTTTTTTTGTTTTTCCCTACCTCGCCGTTTAGGCTATACGGGATTTTCCCGGGCCGGAGGGTGGGGGCGGGGAATTTAAAATCCCCTCTGGCACCGGGATGCGAACTCGTACTTTTCTTCTCTCTCAAATCTTCATATATCTGGTTGCCAGGCGACTCGCGGTGCAGTGCACACGCTTTAGCCTATTCGGCCACCCCGCCCCTTAGCCTGCGGGTATCTCCTCTCCTTCACATAACTCACCTTTTCGTGCTTCAGCGGGATCTCGTGCACCGTTCTACCCGTCACCCCCAATGTATCCGCCCTCCCCCCTTAAAGAAAATGTCTTCGAACACCCTTCTCACGGATCATCTCCAATCATCAGCTCGACTTATTGCTCCTATACGCGCCCTACCGTCCCCATTGTTTATTGCCGCCCTGCTCGTATACTTGATTTTCCCTATTTTTATTTTCCACTCCTCCTTTCTATTTGTGATTCGCGCGCCCACCTTTCCCAACACATCACACCCTATAATTACCTGATATTCCCGGGGCATTTCTTCCACCACATGCACCGTAAGATTACCTCTCTTGGTTGCCCACCTCCTCAATCCTATCTCCGCTTCCCCTTCTACTCTACACGTGCCACCCAGGGTGATTAACTTACAATTACATACCTCGATTTGGAGTGTCCTCTCTCCACCATACAGCTTTTCCAATACTCCACGCGTCATGATGGTATTGGAACTTCCGGTGTCTACCAGGCACCACACTCCCCCTCTCACCTCTATTACAGCACCTTTTACACTGATGTTATAACTTATTAGCGAGCGGTCACTCCTCGCCTGATGCTCTCCTCAGATCCTCTCCCCGGCTCGCCGCCGTCCACTTCTTCCACTGCTTCTCCGCCCTTCTCTGCTCCTCTCGTTTTCCCGGCTTGTTGGGTCATCTTGTTCTTCCTCTGTCTCAGTGGTTGCGGATTCTTCCGTAGAATTTCTTGACGACTCACTACTCCTTGACTTCATCTTTCTTCTCCTCAACCCTTGAGCGTTTATCTTCATCGGCTCTATTCGTTATGATTTTCTTCTTGAATACATATAATGTGTCCCTCTGTTCCTCACTAAAAGCATTTCGTGCGGGGACACTGTGCCACCACGTATCTGTTTTTCCCACAACCGTGACATATCCTGTCTTCTTTCCGTTGGCTAGCTATCGCTCTACTTTGCCCTGGTCTTCTTTCCGCTCCTATTGGCTTCTCTCTCTCGCTGTATGCAGACTCTCCCCTTTTCCAAGCCGTTGGTGTACTTCTAGACTTCTTATAGAATACTCTATTCCATCCTGGTTCTTCCACCGGGTTTCCTCCTCTCTGGCGCTGGAATCTACCATCTCTTGAGCACATTCAATAAATGAACGTTCCCTGGGTAAGCCTTCCTTCTTCCCGGTTTCATTAGAAAGTTGCACCTTCAGTATAATAGACAAGAAGGTCATCTTAGCTTCTACCTCCGGAACGCCTGCTGTTTCTCTCATCTTCTCAGTAATGCGGTTATAGTGAGCTAAGAGTGTTGCAGCAAACTGTCCGTTTGAATGCCGTGAAGATTTCATCTCCCGGAACATTTGAAAAATGTCCTCATCTGTGGTCCACCTGCCGCCTCCATTCGCCTTCTTAGCCTTTCTTTAACTCTGTTTTTTCTTCGTCCGCCTGGATGTCGTTTAGGATGCTTCTTTTTACCCTGCATACTAGGGCCGCCTTAAGGGCTTCCGCGTCTCCAGCATTGATGAGGTTTTTTCCAACCTTCGCATCTATCCTCGCCATCAGACGATCTCCACCCTTTAAAAAATGGTTCAACTCACCCATTTCTCCTGTGAAGAGCTAGAGATCGGATACAACCTTCCTCAGATCCTTTGAAGTGGCTACCCTGATCTTTATCCATTCTATCGCATTTGCGTGTACCACGGCTAACGTTCCCGGCGGTAATGGAAGGATTTCCGGTACGGTCAGAGGGGCCGCCGGCCTTAGCTGCACTACTTCCGGCATCTGAAAAAAAACGTATCTCTGCACGTATCTCACAGTTTCGGCACCAGTTGAGCGTAGTGGACTTAAAACACTTTAAAAAAAGTAATAGGTTCACGAAACAAAACGCATGAAGTCGGAATTAAGGCTGGTTTATTGTTCCTTCTAATCCTCTATATATATACATTCTGAGAATGTTTACATCAGTGCTTTTGGTATTAACGCTAATACTGTCCCGCTCCGTACCTTAAATTATATATTTATATATATATATATATATATATATAATCATTACATAATATTGAACTAAAGATCCAAGCTTTTATATTTTTACCTAATTCACTATAAATGTTTGATCTAGTTATTCAATCATCAAAAACTTATTTCAACTTAAAAACACGTGTCATTTTAAAATAAAACGATTTAGATAATTAAATTAGAAAAGAAAATATGAATTAATTTATACTATCTTAAAATACACAAAATATGTGACTTGAGATATACTGCACAAGGTCGGATATTCTAATTTTTTTTTTCATCTAGAACTCCTTCAGTCTGACTATTTTTTTCAATTTTAATATTTATAATTAATTCATTAATATCTTTGTCTTCTATAAAAGTCAGACTAGAAAATAAGTCCATAAACACGTTAATCGATGGGAAGTTACATTCCAATAGAGCTGCAGCTAAATCCTAGACAGTGAGCCTTAGCTCCTAAGCGCTCCTGGTCTCCTGGTACTACACTGAGGGAACTTCATGCTAACAACGCTACAGGTGTGGGTGGGTGGGTGGTTTACAGGTTTATTACTGGAATTTCAAATATTTTTTTGTTTCTATGAGATTAATAAACCATAAATCCGTTAAATACACATCGATTTAAACGAATACAAAATTGCAATTTTGCATTAAATTATTTTTAACCAACCATTTTGAATCACCCATCAAAAAAAATTTTTTTAACTTAAAAAATGATCAGAAATAACATATTTTGACAGGTCCATCAAGGATACAGTGTAAAAGGAGAGAGAATGGACAAGTCCCAGTAGCTGGATTTCCAAAGGGTCCTATAAGAGATTAGTTAAAAAATGGTTATTGTCTGAGTTTTTGTTAAACAAATATATGCTAATAAAAAACATTATTTCTATCGATATATAAATAATAACATTACTTATAATTATAAATGACTGAAATTTTCGAATTAATTTTTATTCACTGATTATTAATCTAAAGGGGTTCCCAGAAGGGGGTTTCATGGCGCAGCTTGCGCCATCCGAATACTTGAGGTGGGCACATTTTGACGGGGTTTTGACTGATATTGGGATTAGAAACGGATGGAACTGGGTGTGGATGCTCTGGCGGAAGTTTGACCCTTAAGGGTAGATGATAAGGAGGGATTTGCTGACGAGGAGGTTGAGGCTGAGGTTTAGCGGTTTTAGGAATGGATTGGGAAGTTTGAGGCGCCTGAAGTCAAGGCTGCTGGTTCTTGATGGTGGTTTGGAGACATAAATTTCTCGAACCCTGTTGAGGATAGTCCATAACTGTTGATATGGATGGTTGAGGATGGATGACTTAAGAAGGTGATGACGGCAGTGCGGGGAAATTTGTCCTGTCTTCAATTGCGGGAGCCTCAGTGCCACTTTCTTGATTAAGACTAATACTTTTCAACGCCATCTTATGCGATCTCAGCTTCAGAAGATTTTTATAAACTATGCAACCTCTGTAGCACGCTGAGGGTCCCTCGCCCAACCCATTTTGATTGCGCATGTTGAAGTCGTTGAATGAAGACCTCTTAATACGACTCTGTATGTTTTTTCCAGTAAAATGTTCAATTAGTTTTTTATAATTTTCTTTTGAGTTGGTGTTTATTTTGATATCATTGACTCAAATAATAGAGAAATAAATATATATATAAAAAGTAAATAAATAATACTGATGAAGAAAGAAAATAAAAGAAAAAAATAAATAAACAATAACATAAAAAGAAACTTATAAACACAATCATACCTATATACAATATATACATTCGCCCAAGAATCTCCGAGCCAGGCTTTTTCCCCCACATGTGGAAGGCAAAGCAAGACTCCAGGAGATTCCAGTGCCACTTTTCCAGCCGCATCACTAGTATTAGAAGCCAATGGAGACTGAAAGAGGGCACTAGAGCCACAGACGCTCGGGACATGAGTGGAGAAGCTGGCCATTGCCAGGACTCCAGAAGCATATTTACAAGAGATCTCTGGGCCACTGCCGTTTTAACCTTCGTGGAGGATTGTAGGGATGAAGGGAGCTGGATAGGGATTGAGCTAGAGGATTTGGATGATGGATAAGGTTTTGGTGAAAGTTTGAGAATCTGGTTGGGATGATGTCGAGGACAAATGGGATGTTAAGGTCATGGTGTAGGGTCTTGTTTGTGACATAATATGGGGCATTGACTATTGTTCTAAGTACTTTGGACTGGAAGGATTGGATGCGTTTGATATTCGAATGTTTAGCAGTTCCCCACAGTTCAAGTCCGTAGGTCCAGATAGGTTTCAGTATGGTCTTGTAGATTAAAAGTTTATTTTCAATCGAAAGATGGGATGTCCTACTTAGTAATCTATACAGCTGGCCATATCGTCGGTTAAGTTCTTGTCTTTTAAGTCTGGTATGTGGGTTCCAAGTTAGTCTTTTGTCAAGAAGGAAGCCAAGGTAACGGACTGTGTCTGAGTAGGGAAGTGGAATTGAATTAAAAAGGATTGACGGACAGGATCTGCGTCGCAGGGTAAAAGTGATATGTTTGCATTTTGATTCATTGATTTTGATGCGCCAGTTGTTGCACCACTGCTCAATCAAAGAGAGGTGAGATTGTAGGTTTAGAGATGCTATTTGAGGATCTGAGTGGGAAGATAGAATGGCAGTATCATCAGCAAATGTAGCTAGAAATGTATCGGGATTGGAAGGGATATCGGAAGTGAAGAGGATATAGAGAACTGGGCCCAAGACACTGCCTTGTGGAACACCAGCCTCAACTGGATAGTAAGTGGAGAATGCGGTGTCACAACGGACTTGAAAGGAACGATTTGAGAGGTAGGATTTGAGGACTAGGTATAAGGATTGGGGTAAATGGGTTTTGAGCTTGAAAAGCAAGCCATCGTGCCACACCCGGTCGAAAGCTTGTGCTACGTCCAGAAAGGCACCAGTGCAATAATGCTTGTTTTCAAGTGCAGAGGATATATGGTCCACAACACGAAGGCCTTGTTGGACAGTGGAATGTCTTGAGCGGAATCCAAACTGATGAGAAGGGATGTTGTGGGATTCGATTATGGGTAGGATGCGTTTGAGAAGGATTTTCTCAAAGATTTTTGAGAGGATCGGGAGTAAGCTTATCGGTCTATAGGATGATGTGTTATTAACAGGTTTACCTGGTTTTGGAAACAGGATGATTATGGAATGTTTCCACACCAAAGGAAAGTTGGTTGTGCGAAGGATGCAGTTGTATAGATAGGTAAGGAATATGATTGCTTTTTTGGGAAGTTGTCTGAGGATTTGTGAAGTGAGGAGATCATATCCAGGGGATTTTCGGGGTTTTAATTTGTTTATAAGGAATTTGACCTCAGAGGGGTTAACAGGTTTTGGAGGTAGAGAGAGAGGAATTGGTGAAGAGAGGAATTCTTCAACTTCAGCAGTGTGGCTGGGATGGAGTTCGGGTGAGGGGTGAATGTGTAGGATAAATGTTTAGCAAACTCCTCTGCTCTATTCGCATCTGACGAAGCCCAGGAACCATCATCACGGCGAAGTGGATGGGAAATGGACTGGAATTTAAGGATTTTTTTGGTTACGTTCCAGAGGGAGTTATCACTAGCGGATAATGAGGAGAGGTAGGAATTGTAGGATTGGGTTTTAAAAGTTTCCAGTTTCTTTTTTACCTGTTTGGAATAATAATTATACGATTTCCGGTCATCAGGATGCCTAGTTCTTTGCCAAAGGGTCCTAGAGCAACGTTTGCTATGGATTAGGTCCAATAGATCTTGAGGTAAAGGATTTATGTTATGGTATTTTTTGGGACGATCAGGTGAGGATGCAGTCCAAGCTGCTTGCTGGATCAGGGTAGTGAAGGAATGCACTGCATCGTCGAGGTCTTCAGGTGTTTTTAAGGAAACTCTGAGGTCAATATTATCTTCCAGTATTTGACGGAAAAGGTTCCAGTTAACTGGCCCCCTGATAAATGAAGGTGGGGATGATTTGGGAATGGGAGATGTGGAAACGGTTAGGACTAGAGGACTATGGTCTGAGGAAAGATCATCAAACCTTGAAATAGAACAGTGTAGTGATCCTAGACCTTTGTGGAGGAAAAAGTCTAGAAGGTCGGGATTGCGGTTGGGATCTGTTGGCCAGTATGTGGGTGTATTAGGTGAAAGGATGTTGCTGCGATGGGAATTAAGTGCAGATAGCAATGTTCGGCCTCGGGAATTTGTGGATCTGGCTCCCCATTGCTGGTGTTTTGCATTTAGATCTGCACCTAGGAGGAAGTGGTGTCCTAAGGAATTCAGGAAGGAAATTATTTGGGATTCGGAAATGGGTGTTTTAGGTGGGGAATATGCCGCAACTAGTGTTATTGGGTAAAGGGGTGTTTGGATTATTACGGCTGTGGATTGTAGGAAATTATGGCTTGGTAAGGGAAACAAATGATGGGAAACGGATCGATGGATAATTATGGCAGTGCCACCATGTGCTGTTCCATCAGGATGGTCGGTTCGATAAATATTGTAGCCGGGCACGTTGATTTGTCGTTTGTTGGTTAGTCGAGTTTCAGTTATTAGTGCTATGTCGATGTTTTTGTCATGTAATAAGATTGTCAGTTCGTTGATGTGGTTCCGAATACCATTCGCATTCCAGAGGAGAATGGAGAGGAATTTGGTTGAGGACATTTATGGATTTCTTGGCAGTGGAATGAGGTTGGATATAACATTGGTAAGTAGCGAAATAAGGGGGGTAATGAGAGATCTAAATTCGGAAAGGAAAGATGTCAATAGGCTTGTGAGGTCAGTGGAATTGGAAGGAGGAGGAATGAATGTGTGAGTATTTAACCTACGTTCAGGGATGGAGGGATATGGGTCTTGAGGTTGATGTGTGAATTCTTGAGGTTTAGATTCTTGTGGCAGGGCCTGAGATTGAGTGTTTACAGTGTCTCCTTTGAACATCTGAGCATAGGACACTCTTCCGTTCACTGTTCTATAGGGTTGTCTTGGTGGCCTGGATGTCCCTTCTTCTCTAGGCGTTGCGTACATTCGTGTTTTCAAATCTTTGTAAGTTTGACAACCCTTGTAGTTGGCTGGGTGTCCTTGGTGGCATAAAGCGCATACTGCAGGTGAAGTTCTAGACTTCCTACAGTCCTCTGTTTTGTGTTGCTCACCACACCTCACACATCTAGGAATGTGATGACAATACCGTTTCGTATGGCCATAAGCCTGGCAGTTATGGCATTGAACGATGTCGCGCTTGCTGTAGGGCTTTTCTACAACAACGCTTGTATAATAAAGGCGTGTGACCTTGTAGATGTTTTCGACATCAGGTGTTCGGTCAAGGTCAACGAAGAATAGTGGAAGAGGTATTTTATTTTTTATTCCAGGCTGTTCTCTATCCTCCTTAAATATGTTCACTATCTGGCGAACATGGAATCCCATACCCGTGAGCTCTTCTTTTATAGCATCTGTTGGCGTAGATGGGTGCAGTCTTCTGATAACGACCCTGAGCGCCCTCTCTTGACGCAGTTGATACGTGTGGTAATCAGCCTTGGTGTCAGATAAATATTTTATGATTTTTCTATAGGTTTCTGGAGTGTCGGGCATTAACTTAGTGTCATTGGTGCGGCTTTGGCATAAATATTTTCCTGAACCTACCAGATTATTCAATTGATTACACATCAATTGAAAATTTTTAATATTTCTAACAAATATTGGTGGGGGTTTGGGTTCTCTGGGGATGGATGCTGCTTCCATTTGTTCGTTGTTTATATTTGAAAGCACTTCAAATGGATTCGAAGTGAAAAACGGCGATTCTTCACCCATAGCTTGAGTTGTCTCATAATTGTTGGGTTGTTGTGAGGAGCCAGGTTGGGGTTCCACTTCTTCTATGGAGCTCCCTGGTGTGGCTGGTGGAGTGTTTCTTTTCGAATGCCTTGTCTTTTTTTTAATGGGAGAACTAATTGTAGTATCCAGGCTCCTGGACCTAGTGTTTTTGCCCTTACTCGACATTAGCATGTGATAATATCGCATTTCATATTTATTTTTAAAAGAAAAATTGATAAAAGTGAAGAGAGGAAAAAAAAAAAATTTATTGAACACGAAAATATAGACGCGCTCTTGGAGAGCACAGATCTGCCTCCGACGGAGGGATCTAGCCCACTGGTATTAACGACTGTTGCAGCTTATGGCTGGCCGTTATCTAACTAACCTAAGGTCTATTTACACTGTTCACTCTTGTGTTGTAAATAAGTGATTACTCACCTTATTTTTTTTTGTCCAGTATCAAACGTAATTGTTAATGTAACTGATAACACTAATGATTCACATTAAACTTGTATACTGCCACTGATAAATGAGATTTTTATAAGAGACGACCTGACGTATGTTTAACTAGGGCTAACGCATCATCATTGACTCTGGAAAAACATCTAAAATTTGGTTGTCCTATCAGATCACCGATTTCTTGTCACTGGTACTAAATCCAGCGGAGATTGATCGAGAGCACTTTAGCCACATACACTCATGTCTTGAGTGAAGAATCTGGCCATTGCCAGAACTCCAAATATACAATCTACAAAAGGCCACTGCCGTTTCAACCTTCTTGGAGGATTATAGGGCTGGGAGGTGCTTGATAGGGATTGTGCAAGAGGATTTGGGTGGTACGTAAGGTTCTGGTGAAATTTGGAGAATTTTTCTGGGATAAGGTATAGGACAAATGGGATGTTGAGGTCATGATGTAGGGTTTTGTTGGTTACATAGAAAGGAGCATCGACTATTGTTCGAAGGACTTTTGACTGGAAGGATTGGATGCGCTTGATGTTAGAAAATTTTGCTGATCCCCACAGTTCTAGTCCGTAAGTCCAAATAGGTTTCAGTATTGTCTTGTAGATCAGTAGCTTGTTTTCAATGGAAAGTTTAGATTTTCTGTTTAGTAGTCGGTATAGTTGGCCGTATCGTCGGTTGAGTTCTTGTCTTTTGAGTCTAGTATGTGGGTTCCACGTTAGTCTTCGGTCTAAATGAAAGCCAAGATACCGGACTGTGTCTGAGTAAGGAAGCTGGATGGAATTAAAGAGTACTGGTGGACAGGAATTGCGTCGGAGTGTAAAGGTAATATGTTGGCATTTAGATTCATTAACTTTAATGCGCCAGTTATTACACCAGTGCTCAATCAAGGTGAGGTGGCTTTGGAGATTTAAGGATGCTATTTCGGGATCAGAGTTGGATGATAAGATTGCGGTGTCGTCAGCGAATGTTGCAAGGAAAGTATCGGGATGAACAGGGATGTCAGCAGTAAATAGGATGTAAAGCACGGGACCCAAGACGCTGCCTTGGGAACACCGGCTTTAACGGAGTAGATATTGGAAAATTCTGTTCCACAGCGAACTCGAAAGGAGCGGTCAAAGAGGTAGGATCGGAGGACTAGGTACAAGGACTGAGGTAAATGGATTTTAAGCTTGAAGAGCAGTCCGGAGTGCCATACCCGGTCAAATGCCTGTGCAATGTCCAGAAATTCACCCGAACAGTATTCCTTGTTTTCTAGGGCTGAGGAAATATGATCAACAACTCGGAGTCCTTGTTGAATAGTAGAATGATGAGAGCGAAAACCAAACTAATGGGAAGGGAAATTTTGGGATTCTATAATGGGTAGGATTCGTTTCAGAAGGATCTTTCAAAAATTTTTGAAAGGATCGGGAGTAGGCTAATTGGTCAATAGGATGTTGAGCTATTGGGAGGTTTGTCTGGTTTTGGGAAAAGGATAATAGTGGAGTGTTTCCATAACAGAGGGAAGTGGGTGGTGCGTAGGATACAATTGTAGATATATGTAACGAGTTCGCGTCCCGGTGCCGGAGGAGATTTTAAATTTCCCCGCCCTCACCCCCCGGCCCGGGAAAATCCCGTATAGCCTAAAAGGCGAGGTAGGGAAGAACCAAAAAAAAAAAAAAAAAAAAAAAAAAAAAAAAAAAAAAAGATATATGTAAGGAATATTATGACTGCTTTGGATGGAAGTTGTCGAAGGATTTGAGGGGTAAGGATTAGTTTTTTTAATTGAAATTTCACGGAAGAATGAATAGCTTTTATGGGCAAGGAAAGTGGGATTGGTGATGTAAGGAGTTCTTCTACTGTTACGGTGTGGGCAGGATGGGATTCCGGATGTGAAATAAATGTATTGGATACGTGAATGGCGAACTCCTCAGCTTTATCTTCGTCAGATGCTGCCCAGGAGCCATCACCTCGTCGGAGAGGATGGGAAATGCGGTGAGGATTTAGGATTTTTGTTGTGGTTTTCCAAAGGGAATTGTCGCGAGAAGAGAGGGAGGATAGGTAGGAGTTGAAGGATTGTGATCTGAAGGTGGCTAATTCCAGTTTTAATTGTTTGCAGTAGTAATTATAGGAGCAGCGGTCGGTAGGATGTCGGGTACGTTGCCATAATAATCTGGCACGGCGTTTGGTGCGGATTAGGTTAAGGAGGTGTTGGGGTAGAATGGTCTTTATAGGAATTCTGGAGGAGTCTTTTGGGAAGGAGGCAGTCCAGGCGGCTTGTTGGATTGTGGTAGTAAAGGAATTTACGGCACTATCAAGGTCATCGGGAGTTTTGAGGGATATGTTGAGATCAATATTATCGGAGATTATTTGGCGGAAAAGGTCCCAGTTTACTGGGCCCCTAATGAATGACGGTGGAGAAGGTTTGGGAACAGGTTCAAGTGAAACATTAAGGATTAGAGGACTATGGTCAGAGGAAAGTTCATTTAGACGTGTAATGGAACAATTGAGGGGACTTAAGCCGCTGTGGATAAAGAAATCAAGAAGATCAGGATTACGGTTGGGATCTGTGGGCCAGTAGGTAGGAGAGTTGGGGGAAAGGAGGTGAAAACGTTGGGAATTGAGTGCAGACAGCAGGGTTCGGCCACGAGAATTCGTGGTTCTGGAACCCCATTGTTGGTGCTTGGCATTTAGGTCTGCACCCAAGATGAAGTGATGTCCTAAGGAGTCGAGGAGAGAACTGAATTGGGCATTGGATATGGATCGGTTAGGAGGGCAATACGCTGATGCAAGAGTGACCGGAAAGGAGAAGGTTTTTATCACGATAGCGGTGGACTGTAGGAAATCATGTATTGGTAATGGGAGTACGTGATGGGAGAGGGATTGGTGTACAATTACAGCAGTACCGGCATGTGCTTTTCCGTCAGGGTGGTCAGTACGATATGTCAGGTATTGTGGTATATTGAAGTGCTGTTTAGTGGTTAGTCGAGTTTCAGTAATTAGTGCCACATCAATGTTCTTGTCAAGTAGTAAAGTAGATAGTTCGTCTGTATGATTTCTAACACCATTCGCATTCCAAAGGAGAATGGATATGGGTTTAGGGATGTGAGTCATTTAAGGATTTTTCAAAGGAGGGATGAGGTGAGATACGAGATTCGTGAGGAGTGATATGAGTGGAGTAACAAGGGATTTGAAATCGGTGAGGAAAGATGCTAACAAACTTGTGAGATCTGTTGCATTTGAAGGAGGAGGAATATGAGGAATTTGTTGTTGGTGGTTAGGTATATTAGGATGAAGAGGATTTTGAGGTTGGGTTTGAGGTTGTTGTTGTGGCAGGGCTTGACATTTATCGGTTAAAGTCTTACCTCTAAGTAGTTGGGAGAATGATACATCATTGTTTACAATTCTGGAAGGCTCTCTCTCTCTTCTTGTTCTTAGTGCTTCATCTTGAATCCGGTTTTTCTGGTGTCTGGTTTTGAGATTCTTGTAAATTTGGCAGCCTTTGTAGTTGGCCGGGTGTCCCTCCAAGCATAGGGCACATACTGCTGGATCTTGTATAGGTTTGGTGCACTCTACAGATTTGTGCTGTTCACCGCACTTCACGCAACGCGGCAGATGGTGGCAATATGTCTTCGTGTGGCCATAGGTCTGACAATTATGGCACTGCACGATGTCTCTCTTGGGATATGGCTTCTCAACTTTCACCATTGTGTAGTATATTCTTGTGATATCATATATTTTTTCGATACCTGGTGATGGCTCCAAGTCCACGAAAAACAATGGTAGTGGGATCCTATTTCGTAATCCTGGCTGCTCCCTGTCCTCCTTCAAAACGTTTGTTACCTGGCGTACATTGAAACCAAGCGTCGTTAGTTCTTCTTTAATAACTTCAGTGGGGGTTGAGGAGTGTAAATTTCTTATCACTACTCGTAAAGCTCTTTCCTGCCTCAGCTGGTAAGTGTGAAAATTCGCATTTGTTTCTGATAAGTACTTCACTATTTTTCGGTAGGCTTCTGCAGAATCAGGTGTTATTTTGGTGTCATTGGTCCTGTTAAGGCATGAATAACTGCCAGAGCAGATTTTATTTAGTTGGGTGCAGAACATCTGGAAATTTTTTATATTTTTCACAAATATCGGAGGAGGCTTTGGTTCTCTGGGTATTGCTGCAGACTCCATTACTTCTCTGTCATTTTGAAGCACTTGGTAGGGGTTTGGAGTAAAGAAAGGTGATTCTTCAATCGTTTCTTGTGCAGACGTACCTGGTTGGGGCTGAGGTTCTGGTTCTGAAGTGTTCATTTTGGTCACTGGAGGTATTTCTCGTAGGCAGCGACGAGTCCTTTGTTTGGCTGGTGAGCTAACTCCGTCTGACCGAGACCTCTTGGGCACCTTACTGGCCATCACTTGCTGATCATACCGCATATCATAAGAGAAAAATAAAAGAAGAAAAAAAAAAAATTAAAAATAACAAAAAAAAAAGATGTCAACAGTAAATATCAACTGCTCTGATGTACACTTTAACTGTATTAAATGAATAATCAGAGAGATTCCGCTATAAAATAGGCAAACATTGAGAGAGTAGTTGAGAAGACAACCTTCGTATCAGCTGATCCACTGCCTTCATATATACATAATTAAACAAAAGTAAAAGTCTTAGAGTAAAATAAATAAATGGAATAAAGAGAAGAGGGGAAAAAAAAACTTTTATTCCTTTGGATATGAACTCGATATAACTCGAAGGAAGGTGTGTTAGTAAATAGAGCCTTCGCCATGAATCATACGTAGATATGGCAAGACCCTTAAAGGGAATTACCGTCCAGCTGTGCTATCTGTATCAAACTAGTATCAATTAACTATTAAACATAATTGTTAATAAATATCTCTCACCTCGCTAATTAATGTGAAAATGTTTAAATGTACAAAAGCTCACTGTTCACAAATTATAGAAGCAGTATTTGCAGAATTATCCAGATGAAAAGGAAACAAGGACAGAGCGATGCAAGCATTGAACTGTAGTTGCGGCCATGACACTTGGAACTTCTGAAACCTAAAGCCGTCAATTCTTCTTTGATTTCATCATGTGGAGTTGAAGGGTGGAGATCTTTTATCACTACTCTCAGTGCTCCCTTCAAATATCTGTTATGTGTGAAAATCAGCCTTTGACTCTGTTAAGTATTTCACAATTTTTCTATATGTTTCCGGAGAATCCGGTATTAGTTTGGTGTCATTGGTTCTACTATGGCATACATATTTACTGTTATTACTAAATAACGGAAAATGTTGGGGGTGAAAAATGTTGATTCATCTGTTGTTTGGGTCGAAGAACCAGGTTGCGGATCGTAATTGGTTTTAGTCGGTCTTTCAGGTGTTCATGGCGGTGTTTTTCTATTGGATCGCCTTGGTCTTTGTGTTACAGGTGAGTTTTGAGAGCTGTTATTAACAAAGCTTCTCGATCTTTTAGTTTTGCTAAACATTATCATGTGATAAGAACGCATTTATGAAGATCTGACTGAAAAAATAATTTAGTATGAAGCGTAAAAAAAATACGTAGCAATGGAGAGCCGAGTGACGTGCAACCTCCTCCTTAGGCAGCCAACTACTGGCTGTAAGCTGAATGGGGGGAAGTATTTATAGATAAAAATATGGTAGATAACCTGTCCAGCTAAATCTATTGTTGTTAACACTGTCAACAATAAACTTGATAAACAAGTGATTACTCACCGTGTTTATGTTCGTTTGACGAACGAATTGTTAATTGTTCAAATATCACTGTCTCTAATCACTGTGGTTCACTAATTCACTTGTAATTTAATCAATTGTGAGGGACGAAATAACTTATGGTTTGTTAAAGCAATTAAACATTCAAAGCTGAATTAACAACCTACATATTTCAATCCTTAATTCCTACATGTCTTCATATTCTGCACGTGGCAATACCCTGAGTAATATCAATGAAAAGATTCTAAAATCCGATCAAAGTTCCCTATCACCTCCAACGAGATTATGCGACTGATGCGAGGATGGAATCGGGATGAATAGGGATATGAGCGGTAAAAGTATTTCTACTCTATTAGGGCTTCATCTTTTTGTACGCCTTCTACGTCCGGGGCTCTCCGTGAGCGGACCCTACACGGTCATTCGGAATTGCACTAATGACATTCGTCGTGAATGACGTAAGTACTGATCGTGGTGCGCTGCGGATTTCCGAACATCCGGAAATCAAAGGTTCATTCACGAGAAGTGGAGGGGGGACTGAGGTAAATAAGGTGAGTAATCACTTATTTATAACGGCATTGTGAACAGTGTAAATAGACCTGAGGATAGTGATAGATAACAAGCCGGCCATATACATTCGCTAATCCGACCAGTGGGCTGCTACCCTTCGGCGGAAGCACATCTACGTTACTTAGAATTCTACAAACTCGCGTAATATATACGTAATTGATAAATAACTCTTTTTTTTACAAATTATTACATTTACCTCTAATTAATTAACATGAGATGCGATATTTTCACATGGTAATATCGAGCAAAGGTAGCAATCGAACTTTAAGATCTAGGAGTCTCGATACCACAAAGAGTTTACCTATCAAGAAAAGGGCTAGACGCTCTAAAAAAAATACCCCGCCAGCTACACCAGAGAGCTCAGTTGACGAAGTCGAAAATCAACCTGGCACATCATCACAAAATATGTCAACACAAGCTATATCAATACAAGGTACGTTAGAAGAATCGCCCTTTTTTACAGCTAATCCATTCCAAGTGTTGTCAAACACACAGAATGAACAAATGGAAGCAGTACCCATCCCTAGTAAACCTAAACCCCAACAATATTCGTTAGAAACATAAAAAATTTTCAATTAATGTGTCTACAATTAAATAATATAGTGAGCTCAGGTAAATACTTATGCCAAAGACGCATTAATGACACGAAATTAATGCCTGACACCCCACAGAAAAATTGTCAAGTATTTATCTAACACTAAGGCGGATTATCACACTTATCAACTGCGCCAAGAGAGAGCGCTCAGGGTGGTGATCAGGAGATTACACCCATCAACACCACTGGATGCCATTAAAGAAGAACTAACTGAGATGGGGTTCCGTGTTCGCCAAATAGTGAATATATTCAAGGAAGATAGAGAACAGCCTGGCTCCAAAAATAAAATACCGCTCCCACTACTCTTCGTTGACCTTGACCGAACGCCCCAGGTCGAAGACATCTACAAGGTCACACGCCTTTACTACACTAGCGTTGTTGTAGAAAAGCCCTACACTAAGCGCGACATTGTACAATGCCATAACTGCCAGGCTTATGGTCATACGAAACGCTATTGCCACCACATTCCTAGATGTGTCCTGTGTGGTGATAAACATAAAACAGAGGACTGCCAGAAGTCCAGAAGAACACCAGCTGTATGCGCTTTATGCCATCAAGGGCACCCAGCGAACTACAAGGGTTGCCAAACATATAAAGAACTAAAATCAAGAATTTATTCAGCTCCAAGAGAAGAACGGCCATCCAGTCCACCAAGACAACCCTCTAGAACTGTAAATACAAGAGTGTCCTATGCTCAGATATTCAAAGGAGATACTGCACCCACACAAACTCAGGCCCTGCCACAAGAACCTCAACCTCGAGTATTCACATCTCAACCTCAAGACCCTTATCCCATCTCTGAACCTAGGCCTAATAACCAGACATTCATTCCTCCTCCTCCCAATGCCACTGACCTCACAAGCCTATTGACTTCTTTTCTCTCTGAATTCAGATCACTCATCACTCCTCTCATTTCCTTACTTACCAATGTTGTATCCAACCTCATCCCACTGCCGAGAAATCCTTAAATGTCCCCAATCAAATCCCTCTCCGTTCTCCTTTGGAATGCGAATGGTATTCGAAATCACATCAACGAGCTAACAATCTTATTACAGGACAAAAACATTGATATAGCATTAATAACTGAAACTTGACTTACCAACAAACGACCACTTAACATCCCCAACTATCATATCTATCGAACCGACCATCCTGATGGAACAGCACATGCTGGCACTGCCATAATTATCCATCAATCCCTTTCCCATCACCTATTCCCTTTGCTGACCCATAATTTCCTACAATCCACTGCCGTGATAATCCAAACTTCTCCTTACCCAATAGCAGTAGTCGCAGCATACTCCCCGCCTAAAATACCTATCTCAGAATCCCAATTAACTTCCTTCCTTAACTCCTTAGGACACCACTTCCTTCTAGGTGCAGACTTAAATGCTAAACACCAGCAATGGGGAGCCAGAACCACAAATTCCAGAGGACGAACATTGCTATCTGCACTTAATTCCCATCACAGCAACATCCTCTCACCCAATTCTCCCACATACTGGCCAACAGATCCTAACCGCAATCCCGATCTCCTAGATTTTTTCATCCACAAAGGTCTAGGGTCCCTTAATTATAGCATTTCAAGACTTGATGATCTTTCCTCAGACCATAGTCCCCTAATCCTAACGGTCTCCACATCACCAATTCCCAAACCACCTCCACCTTCATTTATCAGGGGGCCAGTTAATTGGAACCTCTTCCGTCAAATACTGGATGATAATATTGACCTCAGAGTTTCCTTAAAAACACCTGCAGACCTAGATGAAGCAGTATATTCCATGACTACCTTGATCCAACAAGCAGTTTGGACTGCATCTTCACCTGATCCTTCTAAAAAATACCGCAAAATAAATCCTCTACCCAAGACCTACTGGACCTTATTAATAGGAAACGATGCTCTAGGACCATCTGGCAAAGAACCAGGCATCCTGATGATCGGAAATCATATAACTATTATTCCAAGCAGGTAAAACAAAAACTGGCTACGTTTAGATCCCAATCCTATAATTCCTATCTTTCCTCACTATCTGCAAGTGATAACTCCCTCTGGAATGTAACAAAAAAAATCCTTAAATTCCAATCCATTTCCCACCCCCTCCGCCGTGATGATGGTTCCTGGGCTTCGTCAGATGAGAATAGAGCAGAAGAGTTTGCTAAACATCTATCGTACACATTCACTCCTCATCCTGAACTCCATCCCTCCCATACTGCTGAAGTTAAAGAATTCCTCTCTTCATCGATTCCTCTCTCCTTACCTCCTACAGCCGTCAACCCCTCTGAGGTCAAATTCCTTTTAAAGAACCTAAAACCTCGCAAATCTCCAGGACACGATCTCCTTACTTCCCAGATCCTCAGACAACTTCCCAAAAAAGCAATTATATTCCTTACATATCTATTCAACTGTATCCTCCGCACAACCCACTTTCCCCTGGTGTGGAAACACTCCATAATTATCCTCTTTCCTAAACCAAGTAAACCTGTTAATTATACATCATCCTATAGACCGATAAGCTTACTTCCGATCCTTTCCAAAATCTTTGAGAAAATCCTTCTCAAACGCATCCTACCCATACTCGAATCCCACAATATCCCTTCCCATCAGTTTGGATTCCGCTCAAGACACTCCACTGTCCAACAAGGCCTTCACGTTGTGGACCACATATCCTCTGCACTTGAAAACAAGCAATATTGCACTGGTGCCTTTCTGGACTTAGCTCAAGCTTTCGACCAGGTGTGGCACGATGGCTTGCTTTTCAAGCTCAAACCCATTTACCTCAACCCTTGTACCTAGTCCTCAAATCTTACCTTTCAAATCGCTCCTTTCAAGTCCGCTGCGGCACTGAACTCTCCAAACATTATCCAATTGAGGCTGGTGTTCCACAAGGCAGTGTCTTGGGCCCAGTTCTCTATATCCTTTTCACCGCTGACATCCCTTCAAGTCCTGATACCTTCCTAGCAACATTTGCTGATGATACTGCCATCCTATCCTTCCACTCGGATCCTCTAATAGCGTCCCGGAACCTGCAAAGACACCTCTCCTTCATTGAGCAGTGGTGCAACAACTGGCGCATCAAAATTAATGAATCAAAATGCGAACATGTAACTTTCACTCTTCGACGCAGATCCTGTCCGCCAATCCTTTTTAATTCAATTCCTCTTCCCTACTCAGACACAGTCCGATACCTTGGCTTCCTTCTGGACAAAAGACTGACTTGTAACCCACATACGAGACTTAAAAGACAAGAGCTTAACCCAACGATTTGGTCAGCTATATAGACTACTAAACAGAACATCTCATCTCTCAACAGAAAACAAATTATTAATCTACAAGACCATACTGAAACCTATCTGGACCTACGGACTTGAACTGTGGGGGACAACTTAATCATCGAATATCAAACGCATCCAATCCTTCCAGTCCAAAGTCCTTCGAACAATAGTCAATGCTCCATATTATGTCACGAACAAGACCCTACACCATGACCTTAACATCCCATATGTCCATGACATCATCCCATCCAGATTCTCCAACTTTCACCAGAACCTCATTCATCATCCCAATCCTCTAGCTCAATCCCTATCCATCTCCGAGCATCCATAACATCCCCCTCAAGGTTGAATCCAAGGTTGAAACGGCAGTGGCCTCGAGATCTTTTGTAAATATGCCTTTGGAGTCCTGGCAATGGCCAGCTTCTCCACTCATGTCCTGAGCGTCTGTGGCTGTAGTGCCCTCTTTCAGTCTCCACTGGCTTCTAATACTAGTGATGCGGCTGGAAAAGTGGCACTGGGATCTTCCGGAGTCTTGCTTTGCCTTCCGCGTGTGAAGGGAAAAGCCTGGCTCGGAGATTCTTGGGCAAATGTACATATTGTATATAGTTATGATTGTGTTTAGAAGTTTTAATTTTATTTTATTTGTTTATTTTTATTTATTTTTTATTTACCTTCTTCATCAGTATTATTTATTTACTTCTTATATTTATATTTATTTCTTTATTATTTGTATATATTGTATGAATGAGAACTTTTGGCCCTAATGCGTATAGCCCTCCAGCAGTGGCTGATTGTATTATTATTCAATAAATAGATTTAAAAAAAAAAAAAATTTTCATTATATGTAAATAGTTAAATAATTTTTCATATTCCTTGTTTATAATTTTAAACCATCTTCAACTATTTCTTTTAAATAATCAAGTGGGCAACAAATTTAAAAAAAATGAGGAAACTTCACAATTTAATTTAAGAAAAATAAAAACTTTAACGTTGTGTATATTTATCAGTTCTTTTCTCATTTTCCTCAACAAATTTATTATTTTCGCAATACCTTTATTTAATTTTTGTAAGTAGTAGACTTATATTTTACTAACTTTTGTCAAAACGATTTTCTATGAGACTAACCTTCTATGAGACTACTACTAGATAGGTTAGTTTACCTAGGTCTCGTTATTAAGTAAATAGTTGTTTATATCCCTAGTCTATATTATTATTAACCATTTTCAACTATTTTTTCTTTAAATAGTCAAGTAGGCAATAAATTGAAGAGAAAAAAAAAGTGGAAACTTCACAATTTACTTATAGAAAAAAAATCTTTAATTGTTGTGTTTATTTGCCATTAATTTTTCCATTTTTCTTAACAAATTGATTATTTTCGCAATACTTTTCCTAGATTTTTGTATTAGTTGACTTATATTTTTCTAACTTTGGTCTAAAACGATTTTCAGGCACTAGGAAGTAATTATTATATCTCCGTTTTTCTCTTGATGCCCAATATTATAAATGACAATGTTCAAATAAGCATATCTATGCTCTTTCTTTGTTTACAACTGAGCTAAATTGGTATCAGCAACGATAAGTAATGATCAGTAATGATTGAACGTGTAACAAATATTCAATAGAGCTTCATGAAGATAACTGGAAAGAAATTAGCCGGATTATATTCAAATTATGATGGCGGCAAATGATTCTCCAAGCTCGGTATTTCCAATTGTCCAATGAGGCCCTATTATTAGCCGTAAACTAAGTAATATTTAGATCTTAGCCATGGAAAATAGAATTCTGATATGATAAAGAGAAAGAAATAACACTCTCCGTAGAGGACAGAAAGAGAAAGAGAAAGAATGATGAAGAAGATGGTATGGTATGGTCAAATGTGGGTTCTATGTGACTATTAGCTATGTTACTAGTTGATTGTAATTGCCTTTACTAACTGTAATTGTCTTTGACCTAATGTATTGTGCCTTTAATATTCTCGAGAAACAAAAAAATTTTATATCTACTATATTTTAAAATAACATTAATATAATATCTCATATAGATACTAATTAATTATGTAAGTGAGGGGGAGCAATAATTTTTTTTGGGGGAGGGGGGGCATACGCCATCGACCATGGGGAGGATGGGCACCCCTGGCTCCGCCTATACTAGTTAATTTCGCTATTCAAAGCATTTGGAAGCTAATGTAGGGAACGTAATATTAGAAAGATATTTTCGGCCAAATGACAAAATCTAGATTGTAAATCGCTGAGCGGTCTTTTTAATTAGATATTTTTCAATTTTTTGGTGGAGTAACCTTCAAATTTAGCAATTCATAGTCAGTTTCTGGCTAAGAAAAGTTAAATCTATATTTATTACGAAGCTAAATTTATCATTATTTTAAGACTTCGAATCCTTTATTGTAAATAAAATTGGCCTATATTGTAAATAGACAAATGTGAAATTTAAATTAGTTTTGCAACATCTCGTCGACATCGTCTATCGGTATTTATATATATAGTGATAGAAATAGAAAATAAACTTTATATATATATTTATATAAATATATATTTATATATATATAAATATATATTTATATATATATATTTATATGTATATATATATACACACATATATATAACATAAACTTATATATATATATACACATATATACATATATATATTTATGTATTTATATGTATAAATATACACACATATGTATATGTACCTTCAAAAATATAAATATACAAATATTGCTAAGCACCGGCTAATCAGAGAACTACAAATCATATTCGCTGCATAACCTGCGACTCAACTCTGGAGGCTTTATTATTTCATCTTGCTATTCATTGTTAGAGTTGGAGGTACCGCTGGTCTGATCTTGTGTTAGTACTCGTTTGTTAATACTTACACTTAAATGGCTGATATGAAAAGGTATTGTTATACGTTTTATTGTGATTCATTAGCTACAGATTGTTATTAAACTATAACAATTATTTGTATTAGCATCTTTGTATCGTGCATACTTAGGTCCATAATAGTTTTCTTTAATTTATTTTTACACTTTTAACAGATTCTAAGAAAACAATGATGTTGTTGCTCATATGTTTTATAAAGTATCATTAATTCTATTTATACTTCCATAATCCTTAAAAATGCTTTGTCACACTTATATTACAACCTCATCACTGCTATCCATTTAGTTTGTAGTTATTTATTGAGACTATGTTTTATATGTTTTTCATTTACAGTTTAGTACATGGAAATAATTTTTAATCTTTCTCAATTTATAAATTTTTGAAGGTTTAATGTTTCTATAATTTAATTTAATTTCAAAAATCGCTTCTTTTTTTTTTTAATTTTAAATCAATTTTTAGTAATGAAGATTTGTCCACTGCTATCCTGAAAAAGAAAGATCGGCCGAATAGATTGATTGTTGAAGATGCAGTCAACGATGATAATTCAGTTGTTGCTCTTTCACAGGTATGAGATGGATTGTTTATAATACCATAAATTGATTATATCTATACTCAAATGTTGATAATTACTTACTGCTAATAATTTATATTTAATTTTATTTCACAGAAGTGATCTTTGTTTCTTAAATGTTCGTATTTGTTTTTGTTGGTAAATCATTTTCATTGTTATTGGGCCAAGAATGGTGTTATTTGAAGATTCTGAATTTTCTATTACAATTTCATGCCACGTCATTGTTATTTTGGTGTTTTCTTTTCAAAATAAGTAGACTTGAATGAATTGGACAATGCTACAAACAGATGTAGATTAATACTGGATAATGTACAGAGAGCACTATAAGTAATAGTACATATGTGATGGTAGTTCTAAAGAGCTACAAAAAATATCATATAGACTTTAGTATGATTCCACCCAAAAAATGTAGGAAATTTTGTGTTTTTATGAGGGTCAGTTTTTGGTTGTTTTTTTAATAGAAAGTTATTACTATTAAAATATTAAACTTTATAATTAACAATTGCCTCAAGAAAAGATTTTCTTCAAATGCATGTAGAATTTATCTTTGTTCATTTTATTACATAGTCTTAAAACCATTTTAAGAGGGCTTTTAAGCATGTTAACTATGCTGGATTCTGTTTTTCATAAGATCATGAATTGTTGGCATTGTTTTTATTTTTTATTAGCCTCCAATTGGACTAGTCCAGTAATTAAATGATAATAGAAAGAAATGGAAGGGACACAATTTTTTACTTAAACACTTTATCCTGACTAGTTAAGAGGTAAGGAGAAAGTGGTGGGGGCAGGAGTGCTCCCAGAAGGTCCTTTTTTTTGGTTTGGTGCTTATATCAGTTTTATTACGTTCTATACAATTAAATCTGATAAAATTTACAATAAGATCGTTGATATTCCTTCGCTATCTCACATAGTTTCCAAGATATCCGTGCTCAGTAATTTTATGAGTATATATGATAAAATACTTAAAGCATTACAATATGTGCGATATAGTACTCTACTTTAAATGTAAAAAATGCATTTTTGATCAGTAATTTAAAAAAAAATTTTGTGGGAGGTATGTCTATCATAAAATTAATCACTAACTAATTTTAAATTAAATTAATAAAATCAAATTTTGGATGGCTTCATGAGATGTCAATTGCAACATATATATTTTTTCTTTCTGTATATATGTGATCTTGGTTTTTCTGTCCTGATAATGCCTGAATTGGTGAAACGTTGGCAAGATAACTATTAATCTCTTTGTTGGAGACTCATAGCTTTGAAGTTTGGATTTTTCTATTTATACCATAATCACTTTATGTCTATTTTCTAGCGTTATGCTTTTTTTAGGTAAGTTGTAATTTTGTGTTAATACAGCAATTTTTTAGACTTATTTTATACCAATAATAAGTATATTTTAGTAATTAATTTAATATAAAGTATTTCACATAAAATTAAAAACTAAAACCTTTTTATAACAATTTTTGCTAAAGCACAGGTATTTTTGGAAGACAGAGACTTTAGTTCCCCTAGCCCTATCCACTTGGAAGTGAACTGGGTTTAAACAGTCTGACATGACTACTCTTTAGTATTGTACTTTGTTAGCACTGCCTCATGAAATTATTTGCACTTCTTATAGAAATTTAAAAATATACTTTTTTTTAAAGTTAGTATTCCTATTTTCTAACTTGTTTAAAACCCTTTTACCGGTTGCTGCCAGTGTTATCTTTTTTTTTTTTTTTTTTTTTTTAATAAAAAAAATATATCAAGCTGTCTTGAATTTAGGTCCTTACATCTTTGTTGTAATAAAATGAATGCAATGCGATGCATCCATTGAAATCTAGTTTTGTAAACTTATATTATTTCCCTTTCATTATTTTGTATCACTAAGATTGTCCATGTTGAAATCTTTATAGTTAAAAGAAATACACAGGTTTACAGATTGTATGTGTGCGGAAATGTTAAGAAGAGTACATGATACATCAAAAGTAAGGGCAAAATAGTGGGAGACTCAGAGGTTGGAAGGAAATCCTACCTAACCCACTTGACATTACATCTGGTAAATGTGATGTATATGAATGTCTTATAAATATTTAATTTACTTCACTGACTCATATCAGACAGGTTATTGAGGATAAAAGACAATAGCATGTGAACATAGAAAATAAAATTTTCCAAACTTTGCAGACCTGTATCTCGTAAACCTTTGATTTACCGAGCCTGTTCCGGTCTTAAATTGTAGCATATTTAATCTACTTAAAAAAAATATAGTGTGGTTTTTGTCAAAAACATTCTGCCTCATGAATAAAATTGGGGGAAACCGAAAAAAGTGTGAAAATATAGCAGTTTTTGGTATATTCAAAAGTATTCTACTCCCCAGATTCAAAAGTGACCTGGTGCGCCATGATTGAAAACTTTGATTTTACTTCTCACTCATATCCTATACAAGAAAATAAAATGAAACCTTCTACCCCTATTCAATGCAACTTACGATGTACAAGGTTGCTGGGCTATTATACCTCGGTTTCCAAACTATTTGGCCCGCTGGCCACATTAAGACCTTCAGCAAGTCCCGCAGACCATGGCTTGTAATGAAAAAAAAAAAATCTTGTTTTATGAATGACATTTTAGTAGTGAAATGAGCTTTCCTAGAGAAAAACCTATGCAATAAATGTAGTAATCTCTTGTTTGAGAAATTTGCTAAATTACATATTTTTTTAGTAGTTTTAAAATTTTATCATGTAATCAGAGTAACTTTAGTTTGGAGACTCCTCCATTCCATAACTACAGTTTAAGGTAGGAGTCTCCAAACTACAGCCCGCCAAAGTTACTCTGATTACATGATAAAATTTTATAACTATTAAAAAAATATGTGATTGTTTACACACTCTTATCCATCAGTGCTGTCTATATCTATTGAATATGTTTCTTCATTTTTACAACTTTGGAGTGGCAGCGGATGCCAGGTCCATCTTGGGAATCTGCAATTGGAGAGCAGCAGCAACCAATAGAGAAGATTAGCGGAGCAAGCTGCAGACCTTAACTCTACAGGAGTTGTAGTGTCTAAGACGATGATGATGATTTCTATAACTTTTGATATCCAAAACTATTATAATATTAAATTTAACAAATTATTATTATTACTTCAAAAACTATGAATAATTACTAATACATAAATACTCACACATATTTATTTATTTCTGTGATTATCACAAAGAAGGAGTTTGTTGTATGTGTCATGCCTATTAACATTATGTGTGAATGTGCGTTAATATATATATTTTTCTTCCATGGTAAACACTAAGACGGAGTTTAATGAATTTTGATTACACTTGTCATACTTTAGACATTAGACACACACACATATATATATATATATATATATATATATATATATATATATATATATATATATATATATATATATATCACGATACTGGCCAATATCTGTCGTCCGTCTGTCTGTCTGCCAAGATTTTCTCGGGAACTACTGAACTGATTTTGTTGCTCCTTTTTTTATTTTGTAAGATTTTGACTACTGATGCCTGTGACACAAATTGAATGTTCCATGCGCAATATCTGCTGCACAATAAATGAAAAACATGTTTTTCTCTAGACTGTAGTGCGAAAACGGCTCTTAACTATTTTGATGAAACTTTACTATAATGTTCTAATAATTATCCTTTCAATTTTCGTACATGGACTAAACTTCCGAAAAAATTCAGGTAAAAAAAGTTATAAAGAAAAATGTTTTGGTGCCTAACTCACTAAATGTTTATTCTATGGTAAAATTTATAATACAACTTTTGAAACTTAATTAAATTACCAATAAATCAAAAAAAAAAATCATAATTGAAATCGAACCAGTATTAGCGATGATACAGTGTATTCTATTTTCTACACATGTTTTATTTTAAAGAAGAGAAGAATAGTTAGGGTGGTCAGTCAAAAAGAAGGCAAAAATAAATGATAATATTTATTTTTACATATGCTGACGTTTCGACCTGAAGTTCAGGCCTTCATCAGGGCTAAGAAAATAACCAGATAACAAGGTCTGAGAAACATTAGTAGTGATGGTAAAAAAATAAAATAAAATAAAAAATTAAAATAAATAAATATAAAGTAAAATGAAATTGTTAGAATAATGACTAAGAGATAAATAATAATAACCGTTATGTTTTATTTTATTACTTTCCTACCTATACTAGGTAAGGAAAGTATTGCGATCGGGTCAAATTTCCGATATGCGGTTTTCGACAGATCTATATGCTTTAGAGCCTCCTGAGTCCGGAAAAAACACTGTTTAGCCTGTTTGATCAGCAATATTAGAGGGTATTGAGATTTTTACACTGATCTACCTTAAGCCGGTTTAAATTGCTTTAGTTTATCAAATAAATCTAATTCAATTTTTGTTTTTTCTTGATGGACATATGTAATGATATAAAAACTTTTCTGAAATACGTAGGAAAGTCGTGGACACCAGATTTTTTCTTTTTTACTCATATTCTTCTCATTTTTCTCCCGTCTCCCTCTTTCGTTCCTTTGTCCATTTCTTACTTCTCCTTCTCCACTATAAGGACCTTTATATTTTTCACTATTTTCTCGAATTTGTCTCTATCTTGGTAGTCTTCCTCTTTGATTCTTATTTTATTTGGAATCAAAGGAGAACATCCTATTATAAATCCAAATTTATAATGAACAAGATACAAAGGGTATAGAAAATTGTAGGAATTACAAGATATTTAGATAGAAAATTATCTAATGTATAAACAGGAAGTATATAAAAATATTAACAACATTCAAATATAAAACTCAGTAACCAGAAACTAAAATTAAGTAAATAAAATTGGTTATAATAAAGAGAATGGAGAATATACTTAATCATAAATATGACTTGACAAATCTTAAAGAAAAATTAAAAAGAAAAGAAATGAATTAAGATTATGGAGGGATGAATTAACAAGTGGATGGAAGGGTTAAAAACCTAAAAGTTGGACCCAATCCATTGTTTAGGGAAACCAACACTTGTCTGTTCCTTTTGTAGGTCTTTCTCTATTTCTTTCGTAGCTCCATAGTATTCTATTCTTCATCTGGAAGTTTGATTTCTTCGTCCTTTGTTAAAGCACCCTTTATATCATTAGGGTAGGGTAGGGGTTTTATCATGTAGTCCATAGTGTCCTGGGACCCATTGGAGTACAACCTCCTTCTTCCTCAGTAACAGTTCTTTTCCCATCTCCTGACAGCACAAAGCATCAAACGAGGTCCCATCGCTAGGTCTAGAAACTGCCAGCATTTCTGTCTTGAAATCAATCAAAATTACTTTATTTTGCATTTATGTTTCTCCAAGTCTTCTTAAAGGCAGCAAAATGCCACAAATTTCAATTTACAAATTTGTAGCCCATTTCTCCACGAGCTCTGAAAATTGGATAATGGTGCCACTGTTCCTAATAGCCCCTTTTTTTAGAGAGAAATTGGAAAAATCTATTTATTTTACATATATAAATGATATTACCATTACTTTTCATCATAATTCTCTTCTACTTCTATACACTTAATCTTTCTTCTAAGGAGCATTTGAATTCCTTCCTGAAAGAAGGTTTTCGGCCAGATGTTCAGAAAGTTGTGCACCATTTCAATGGCCTCTTCATCAGATTGATATTGATTCCTTCACAAATCCCTTTTAATGGACCAAAATGTTCAAAATCGCTTGGAGCTTACTCTGGACTATTTTGCGGGTGGTCCAGCAGTTGAGACAAGCATTGTCTTGAAGCAATATGATCATAACTTTTGTAAGTTTATTATGTCTTTTGGGTTTAATTTTTGCCTTGAGTAAACGCAGTAGTCCCCTGTCACTATTTATAGTTTGACCTTGTAGATTTGAAGTACAGCAAAATCAAACCTTCCATATCCTAGAATATCATAATCATTACCTTTCCTGTAAACATCTGGGTTTTGAACTTCTTTGTTACAGGAGATAAAGGATGTTACTACACCAAACTTTGTCCCTTGCTCTCATGTTCAAAGTGATGGGCCCATTTCTCATCAACAATTATTGTTCACTTAAGAAATGATCCTCCTTCATACCATTCCAAATCTGGGAAAGTTTTGAATGATTGTCTATGTGGATGCTGGTCAATTAATGTTGAGCTCAATGAGCACGGACTTTTCGAAAGCTTAAAGAATCATGGATAATTGAATATGATAAACCACAGGGGTCTTCAATCTTTTTGGCCATGTTGAGACTAAGTCTGCCTTGAAACCACCACCCAAGTCCCACAGGCCATGGCTTGTGATAAAAAAAAAAATTGTTTTCTATAAATAGCATTTCAGCTGTGAAATGAGCTTTCTAAGGAGAAAAACCCATGCAATAAATGTTGGAGTAATTTGCTTAATTTCATATTTTTAAACAGTTTAAAATTGTAATTATAATTATAAAATTTTACCATGTAATCGAAGAAACTTTCGCGGGCCGGATTGAAGTTGCTAAACGATGACATACATTCAACTCGCTTGCAAATGCCATCAACTCAGAAATTTTTATTTGTTTTCGGGCGAACCCATACTAATGGAATTGAGTTTTATACACATATGTACATTTATAAGAATATACATAAATATGATACCTGATTAGCTGCATTAATAGTAGGAACCATATATAATATAATATATATTAAATATAATGTAATATACAAAATAAAATTGTGTTTCATATAACTATAAACAAAACAATCTTTCTTGAGCAAAACAAAATATAATACTTAGTCCTAATATTATATTTACATGTAACCTTAACCTTAATGTTAATAATGAAACTATTTATTCTTGAACAAACAAAAAAAAGTTTCTTTATTTTAAACAACTTTCTATACCAGTATAAATCATTGAATTTATATTTGTTTTCTATATCTAATAATTGTACTATTTGATCTTTATCGTCACATTTATCATCAATATATTCATTTAAATACTTACGTCTAAAAGCTATGTATGTAGGACAATGCAACAGAAAATGGTATAAATCTTCGAGTTATTGCAAAATGGGACATTCAGCACTTTTGTCTAGAAAACTATCTCGAAAGCCTAATTTTTAAATTTAGTATCGAGAGAATCTAATCTTGACCTCAACAAGATTTCTCAAACTCTATATGATGCCAACTGATTTTTTGGCATCATTATCTGCTTCCTGAGAAAATAAACCTGATGATGAAAAAACCACTCCTAAATAATTATACTGTTCAATTATTTAAATTTTTATTGAATATTTAATAGTTGACCGTTGGAGATGGTCCAAGGTGGCGGTCATAAATAGGCTAAATAGTGGCAAAACTATTTTATTAAAAGCCAACGTTTCGACCCGACTTTGCAGGTCTTCTTCAGGGCTAGAACGGACAAGATACAAAAAGATAGAGAATTGTGAAAGCTACATAATATTTAGATAAAAAATTAGAAACAATGTGAATTAAAAAAACCTTTACTACTACAACCCATGAAGGGTCTGGGTTCAGTACTATTTAGGGAAAGCACTGTCTGTTTCTAGGTTGGTACTGTCTGATTTGACCGAGGTCACGCTCAACCGCCAGGTTTTTCCCCTTAATTGATTATTTAATTAAGGGTACCCACTTTATAGAGGCTGGGTGTGCCCTAGGAGGGTCTACAGACCCAGGGTCGCCCCACAGCCAATGAAACAGATAAATAAATTTTCTGCCGTGAGCCGGGGTTCGAACCTGGGACCTTTGCATTGGAAGCTCAGTGCCCTACCACTGAGCTACCCCGCTCCCTAAACAATGTGAATAAAGTTATTAAAATTATAAATAGTAAGTACATTAAAATATAAACAGAGTAAGCTAAGTAACAAGGTCCTAAACAGAAGTAAGTAGATGGTAACAATTGTTGTAGGGTAATATATATGTGCAAATGTAAATATACTTCTACAGATCTACAGGAGAGATTGAAAGAAAATGAAATAATAGACATAAAAGAATGTGGAGAAAGAAAATAAAATAAATAAGTAAATAAAATTAGAAGAATAGAAATAGAGACTTACAGGTGTGTTCAGCTAGGAGTTTCTCTTAGAACTGGAAAATCAGGGTAAGGGCAGGTATTGGGGAATTTGCTGACTTGTTTGGGAAATGGGGAAAAACCTAGAAAATTACAGTATCTAAAATTTGAAGATATGGATGGATACAAAGGGAAAACATAGTATAAAAAAATAGTTGTATATTTTTTATACAAGTATAAAAAAATACTCGAAAAATGATAGGAAGTAACTCAAGACATCAACGCCTTATTTATCTATAGTGCAGAAACATGGACTGTCACTGATATTGTTCAACTAGGTTCTGGATAAGGTAAAAAGAGCAACATCACATGAAACTGGAGGGGAGGGGTCCACATCTGAATGAATCATAAAATCCTTGGATATGTAGATAATATAGCTGTGCTCTTAAGTAATCAAAAGGACATTGAAAAACTCGCAAAGACTCTAATAAGTGAAGCAGAACAAATTTACCAATAATTAAGAGCTGCTTACAGAAACTGGTCCATCAATATCTTATGATATAATGGCATTGAGGTTAAAATGGGCATATAGCTCGGAGAAATCTATCTGGAAGTCTCTACAGTACAATGAATGCCTCAATAGTAGGCAAAGGACTATGTGGAAGGCCAAAAAGCGGATAAATAGAGTAAAAGATGCAATGTAACTGAAAAGAATTAACCCAAGATAGGCTTGTTAAGCCAGCAAAATATCTACAAGGTCTGTAATACCAACAGGAAAAAAAAATCAAGTATAAACAAAATAGTAATGAAGGAAATGCTATTTAAGGGTTGCAGTTAAGGAAGGTAATACAAAGTAAGTGTTAACTTCTTTTTAATCTATGCCATTCGACATGAATTGTAGGCCTTTATCTGTTCTAAGCGAAATAAGACACAACCATGAAAGTATAAAAGAAACAAAGAATAAATGAAGACCTCCAACCATGGTACTGTGAATAATATGTTATTTGAATGTAGCCCCAGATTACTATGTAACATAAATGCCAGAGGATTGTGTTATGGCCAAATTAGACAAATATGAAAGTGTAGTGAAGTCAATTTAAAATATACTCATATGATGAAAACAACAATCTTTTAATTTTAATTAATATAAATATAGAATCATTACTTTTTAACAATCAAAGTTAAGTAATTGACTTCTTTTTTTTTTTTTGGATTATTTTTTATAAGTATACTACAAATACTTCTTAGGTTAGTCATTTAATGTGTAAAATATATTGTTTTTATTGTGTTAAATGTTTTAAACATAAACTATTTAAGTGATGGAAGTCATGTTAATTTTTCTTGTTATATTTTACAGGCTAAGATGGATGAACTTCAATTATTTCGTGGAGACACTGTGCAGCTTAAAGGGAAAAGAAGGAAAGAAACCGTTTGTATTGTGTTATCTGATGATACCTGCCCTGATGAAAAAATTAGGATGAACAGAGTTGTTAGAAATAATCTACGAGTTCGTTTGTCAGATATTGTTTCAATTCAAGCTTGTCCTGAAGTAAAGTATGGAAAAAGAATTCATGTTTTACCAATAGATGATACTGTTGAGGGATTAACAGGGTAATTTTTTTTTCCTGTTAAATATTTTAATACTATTTTGTATTTATATTTTATATCACAATTCTTATTCTCTGTTTAGGAACCTTTTTGAAGTCTTTCTTAAACCATACTTTCTGGAAGCATATCGTCCTATTCATAAAGATGATACATTTGTTGTCAGAGGTGGTATGCGTGCTGTTGAATTTAAAGTAGTAGAAACGGATCCTGCTCCTTATTGTATTGTAGCACCTGACACCATTATTCATTGTGAGGGCACTCATATCAAGAGAGAGGTAAAAAATCACTGATATACCTGTTAATATGTGAGCAATGTGTTGAATAATTATATATTATTTTATTTTTTTTTTTTTTGCATGAATTTCTTTAGGAAGAAGAAGAAGCTTTAAATGCTGTTGGATATGATGATATTGGAGGTTGTAGAAAACAACTTGCTCAGATTAAAGAAATGGTTGAACTTCCTTTGAGACATCCTAGCTTATTCAAAGCCATTGGTGTCAAACCTCCTCGTGGAATATTACTTTATGGACCACCTGGAACTGGTAAAACATTGATAGCACGTGCTGTGGCCAATGAAACAGGAGCATTTTTCTTTTTAATCAATGGTTAGTTGATTAATTTATACGAAGTTTTTTACTCTGTAGAATCTATATAATTTTTGTATATTTTTACAATCAAATAAAGAGTTATGTTTGACAAGAAGGTCCTGATTGAGGAGCTACATGGTGAGAGAAGGGTGGTAAGGCCAAACATTATGTAGATGATAAGACATTCTCTCTGTGAATTTGACCGTATAGACTAGCAGAAGCTATTAGAGTATGCTTGGGATCGGTGATGACAGTTGTGCCAATTATGATGATATGTTTAGTCTATTTATGTTTGTTTCTTTGGGTTGTAGTTTTAATACTATTATCCATTTCAGTTAACAACGGGTTACAGCGAGTGGTAACTTGATTTAAAAAAGTATTAGCTTGTGTATATATTCTTTTACGTAGGGTATATTAAATTCTGAGTGTATCTTAGTTATTCTAGTGTAATATGGATTGTTGTTGACATTTGTGAAGTATTTGTTTTGGAATATTTGTAATTCCTTTATTAGTTTAATTAGTTAAGTTTCACGGATGTATGTTAAGATTTCTCTTAATGTAAACTGATTTATACATAAGTAATTTATTTCTGGTTGATACTTCTTACTAATTTTGGTGTTAAAGGAACATATGCCATTGTCCAGGTTTTCAGGGTTATTCTAAGGTCCATTTTATAAGAAAAGATTTTACAAAAGAGTTTCCAGTTTACTGGGCCTCTGATGAAGGACGGTAGTGATACTTGGGAGTATTAATGGGCTGTGTTCTAAGGAAATTTCGTCACATCAATATTGAATATCTTTAAATAGTAATCCCTAGAAATGATTTATACTAACATTTAATAATTTTATTTTAAAGATACTTTTTTTAAGAAATGGCATACATGATGAAATAACAAAACTTTCTCAACAATAGCTTTGCAATAATTTATTTTAGTAATTTTTGCTGGAAATGCAAGTACTTATTGCTTCATATTCAACCAAAATATGTGACTTATTTAAAACACAAAACTTGAATTTCCTACTTTTCGGCAGAAAATCGCCTCATTGTTAATATGAACTTTTTATAGCTCTTGATGTCTACTATCACCTCTTTAAATATTTTCCTCTACTTACATGGCACCCTGTATATTATATTGTTCTAATTTTATTTAAAGTGTACTAATAAATAATGATTTAAATTTCAATCCCTGTTCGGCTAGCCAAATGGTCTGATATTGTTAAATATGTGAATTGAATAAATGCAAAACTATTGATTTATTATTTGTTATAAATTTAATGAACTCTAAGGGCTTAACTGGTTCATGGACTGTGAATGCTAAGGATCAAACAAATGACATTTATGAACATAATAAAATAAAATTCAAGTTTATATAAGCCATTATTATAAAATAATGTATCAGGTACTGTTTGATTAAACTGTCTTTGAGGTAGCTCTAAGCATAAGCTGCTCCATCAACTGAAGGTGCGCTTCATCCATTATATACTTTTTTAATCAATGTAGAGATGTTAACTCGAGAACTCTCCGGAACTGACAGACAAAGCATCCTTCCTGCTCAACTTGTGGGGTTAGCGTCCTTCCCTCTAATATTTCCAACTCTAACATATTTTTTTATTGTACATTCTTGATAATTTAAATTCATTACATTTAATATAATATTGCATGTGATTAGTAGTTTAATAAAAATTGTTATAATGTATTGTGATTTTATTGATCTATCATTTTGATTGTCCGCACATTTGAACAACATTTACACGAGTTGATATTATATTATTAACATAACAGGAATTTTCCAAGGAACCAGCATTTTATTTTAAATTAGCAGGATTTACGAATTAACGGGTTATGAATTATTGAGATTGTACTGTATTTTATATTATATTGTATTCGTGTTGTACTGTATTAGTTAAGTGAAATAAATAAAAAACAAAAAAAGTTAAGAATAGATGATAAAAATATAATTTAAGTATGAGCTAACTCTTTCATCACCCTTACTTCAACTCCAATAGCATACTAATTAATAAATTACTCTGAAAACCACCAAAAAGGCTAGAGCATGTAATAGCTTTTTCTTTAAATGATTGAATAAATTACATATTTTTTAAATCATTATTTTTTTTAATTTCTCATGTAATAAAAAATTTTGTGGACTGTAGTAGGAGACATCTGTTTTGAGATATCATGGGAAAAATTTAAACACAAAGCTTTCAGTTTCTAAAATGCAGGTAAACAAACTAACATCAATGTTTGGCCAATTCAGGCATCATCTGACCGAAACAATCAAAATCACGTATATTCATGCAAAACACATTTCTTAAACAATCCAAAAGGACACATTACTTAAAGACAGTACATCGCTCTATGACATTCTAACACATACTGCTGCAATATTTTCTGTAATGTTATCAGCTTTTTATATTTATTCTCAGGTCCAGAAATTATGAGTAAACTAGCAGGTGAATCGGAAAGTAACCTGCGTAAAGCATTTGAACAAGCTGAAAAACATGCACCTTCTATAATTTTTATAGATGAATTGGATGCTATAGCTCCAAAACGAGACAAGGTATTGTATACAGTTTTTTTATAAATATATTGTATTATTATAAACTATTTAATTTGTTTTGTTTTTCTGTTGGTATTACAAAACTTGTAAATCTTTTGCTGCCGGAACAAGCCTGCTCCATCCCTGCCATTTTATCTCCATCTCAGTCTATTTCTTTCCAGTTATCTGCATGTAACTCTATTACATCTATATCATGAGATATTGATTGGCCAGTTTCTGTAAGCAGTTCTTTATTGGTCTTCTCCTTGTGTTGGTACTCTGATTCCAGATCACTCTGGTTATCGTGCGGAGAATTTTTCTCTCAAATCTGTCAATACATTTTTCTAGGATGTGTCCAGATCTCAGTCATATATTAGAACTGACTGTTATAGCCTTGTATTCCATCAACTTGAGGTTTCAATACCTTTGAAATGGAGAAGAAAGCTCTGTTTGTTCTAGTCTAGGCTGGTCTATTTCTGATCATTAATCATTCATTAAAGTTATTGTAACACCCAAGGTATTTGAATTTTTCTACTCGAGAACAATTTCCCTTCTATGCAGATGGAATTATTATCGGTTTATTATTATGTATTTTGTTTTGTCTTAATTTACTTGTATGCCGATTTGCTCTGCCCCTCTTATCAGAGTTTTAGCACATTTCTCAATGTCCTCTTAGTTACTTCCAAGAACAGCAATATCATTGGCATATCCAAGGATTTTATGATTTATTCCAGCATGGACACCTTCGAGCAATCGACAAATAAGACTTGGAGCTACTTCCCATCGTTTTTGGAGTACTTGTAGAATGAAGATCTGGTCTAGCGTGCTCCTTCCTTCTCTGAACCAGCTTGGTGGTCGCCTGTTATATTTTCATAATACGGATATATCCGAATTAGTAGGATATTGGTCATTACCTTGTAGGCAACTGGAAGGAGTGCTATTCCTCTGTAATTACTACACTCATGCATGGAGTCTTTTGTTTAGGATAGGGCAGATTAGGCTGGTATTCCAAGCCTCAGGTATCCTTTCCTCCTCCCATCTTTAAACAGTTCTGATGGTAGGTTGTCCATCCCTGTGGCCTTTCTTGTTTTAAGCCTTTTGATAGCTAGTTCTACATCCAGTATATCTATTTTTTCAACCTCTTCTGGATCGAGGTCCTCGGTATGGTCCATGTCTTCTTCGTTCGTGGGGTGCCCTTGAATGAGAAGTTAATATGTATATTTATAGAAATTGATATGTATATTTATATTATTTATTTTTAGACCACATTTATAATTTTATATGTACGTATATATACATATACATGATGTAAAAGCTGTTTGAAATGTGGTTTTAATTTGATTTAGTTTAGAAGTAATTTATAATTATTTGAAAGTAAATTTAAGTATTGAAGAAAACTGCTATAATGTTTTAATTTAAATTCTATTCTCTAGACCCATGGAGAAGTAGAGCGGAGAATCGTCTCACAATTGCTTACTTTGATGGATGGTCTTAAACAAAATTCTCATATAATTGTTATGGCTGCTACCAACAGGCCTAATTCAATTGATGCTGCTCTTAGACGTTTCGGACGATTTGATCGTGAGATTGATATTGGTATTCCAGATACTACTGGACGTTTAGAAGTTCTTCGAATTCACACAAAAAATATGAAACTTGCTGATGATGTTAATTTAGAACAGGTTTATAATTTTTATCTTTAGTATTATTGAAGTAAGTCATTTTTGATTGATGTTTGGTTTCAGAGCATTACATTAACTTTAAATTTTTAGATTGCAGCCGAAACACATGGTCATGTTGGTGCTGATTTAGCATCTCTCTGTTCAGAAGCAGCTCTTCAACAGATTCGTGAAAAAATGGATCTAATTGATTTAGAAGAAGACCAAATTGATGCCGAAGTTCTTAATTCTCTTGCTGTTACCATGGATAACTTCAGGGTAAAACTTCACTTTTGCTAGTTTTTAGTTTAGTAATATGTATTTTGAATGAGAAATTACCTGAAGAATGGAAAGAATCTATTCTTATTCCGATTCACAAAAAGGGCCCTAGGACGGATTGTAATAACTATCGAGGAATTTCACTCCTTCCGGTATGTTATAAAATATTCACTTCAATCTTAACCAGTCGAATCACGGAATACGCCGAGGAAATTATCGGAGACTACCAATGCGGATTTAGATGGAATCGTTCGACTATTGATCAAATATTTTCTTAACGGTAAATATTAGAGAAAAAATTGGAGTACAACGGTATTGTTCTCCAGCTGTATATCGATTTCAAAAAGGCTTACGATTCTATTGACCGCCAGAAACTGTATAATATTCTAATCGAGCAGGGGATTCCAAAAAAATTAATAAATCTAGTCAGGATGTGCTTGATGGAGACACTCAATAAAGTTAGAATCGGTAATAATCTGTCCGAAAAATTTGAGATTCGGTCGGTTTTAAAACAGGGGGATTCTCTTTCGCCTGTCCTGTTCAATTTGGCATTAGAACATGCCATTAGGGAGGTAATGCGTACCGAGAAAGGGTTGGATCTGGGCGGGACAACATCCGTGCTGGGCTATGCTGATGATCTGGTACTGTTAAGCGAAGACGTTGAAACTATAAAATTAAATACGACAACATTAATGAAAGCCGGTGAACAACTAGGACTCGAAATATACGCGGATAAAACAAAATATATTGCGATACTCAATTCATATGGCGATATACTAGCTGCAAAAATGGCGATACTACTGGTGATATCGATATAGATGGTAATATGTTTGAACAGGTAGATAAATTTAGGTATCTAGGTTCTACGGTAACTAGAAAAAACGAAATTAAAGAAGAGATTAAGGTTAGACTGAAGGTGGGAAATGCTTGTTATTTTTCTGTTACAAAACTACTTAGTTCGCGCCTCTTGTCCCGGAACTTAAAAATTAGAATCTATAAAACAATTATCTTGCCTACAGTTCTTTATGGATGCGAAACTTGGCCGCTTACATTAAGGGATGAGCAGCGTCTTAAGATTTTTGAAAATAAAGTATTGCGTAGAATATTCGGACCGAAGAAGGATGAGTTAACCAGAGATTTCAGACAACGCCGAATTGCGTGAACTGTATCCGGGTAATATAATTGAGGTAATTTCATTGCGGCGATTCAAATGGGCTTGTAAAGTTGTTGGGCTTAGTAACGAGAGAATTCCTAAAAGGTTAATATTTGCTGTGCCGAATGGTAAGCGTCCGAGGGGTAGACCGAAGCGAAGGTGGAAAGATTGCATTAAAGCCGATCTGAAGGGACTGGGTCTGGACGGCGAACGGTGGAGGGAGGTGTGTAATAAGCGATTGGTGGTGTCGGCATCGAACCTTCAGGTTCGCTAAGCCTTTCATTATCATTATCAATATGTATTTTGTAGTAAATCATATCATTGTTCTACTGAGCAACAAAATATTTCGAGTATCATTTATCAACATGTTCTCTTTGTATTAGAAATTTATACACAGAAAAACAATTTAGAAAAGTAGGTTTCTATCTAATGTAACACTATACCAACTGACTTCAACATTTTTCTTTTTTAATAGTTTTTCGTCACTCATTATTTATAATACTTACCAACTTTCTAACTCCAAAACCAAACGAATTATTTTTAGTGCATATAAATGTGTTTAAACAGACATATTATTTTAATTAGTGTGATATTTTGTTTTTATTTTATGTTTAAATTTTTTCAATTAGTCTTATTTTTGAATCAGAAAAACATGCAATATTTGTGATTAAATTCATATTATTAATTGTTCGTACATCCTTACAAAAACAAAAGTATTTAATTGATATGTTTAAACATGTCATATTTTTCATTTATAGCCAAATTGTACATTTATTATAATTTTATATCTATTTCTTTCTAGTATGCTATGGGCAAAAGTAGCCCTAGTGCCCTTCGTGAAACAGTGGTTGAAGTTCCTAATATTACTTGGGATGATATTGGTGGTCTCGATAATGTTAAAAAAGAGTTACAAGAATTAGTTCAGGTAATTATGTAAAATTAAAATTTGTCAGTTTTAAACATAAATGTTTTCTACCTTTGCCTATGGTGTTACCTTGGTATCTAAGTTATATTTTATATTCTAGTATCCTGTTGAACATCCAGAGAAGTTCTTGAAGTTTGGAATGCAACCTTCCCGTGGTGTTTTGTTTTATGGACCACCAGGTTGTGGTAAGACTTTGTTGGCCAAAGCTATTGCTAATGAATGCCAGGCCAACTTCATCTCGGTTAAGGGTCCTGAATTATTAACTATGTGGTTTGGAGAATCCGAAGCTAATGTCCGTGATATTTTTGATAAGGTTTGTACTTTTTATCATTCCTTTCCAAATTATGCAAGTTATATTTCATAAAATATTCAAACAAATATTAAAAATAAGAAGAAACAAAAATAAAGTGTATCAACAAAAAATATTTATTTAAGTTGGATTTATTCAATATTAAAAAAAAATATCTGGTGCACACATCACAAAACCTTCACTTATCGCTCTTCTTTGAACATAAATTATTGTCTGGCAACTTTGAGCTATTACAAGAAGTTTTCGGCGTGCACCTTTAATGGAGCCAAACCTTCAAGAACAGATTTGTGAATTTTGGTCATATTTATCAATAGAAAAACTACACCAACAAAAACAAACTCATGAAGAAGTATTGAGTGGACTAACCTATAGAAGATTAGAAGTTATTGAAGATTGATGCCCGGAACAGCAATGCATGCCTCATTTTATTTAAACTGTTGAAATTTAAAATGTTTTCGAGTTAAGTTTATCATTTTCAGATGTATAATCCTTTTAAGAATCGTTCTCTGTATGAGTTACAAGAGGGACAGACAGAGTAGAAGATATTTTACAGTATCTTCGATAGATTTCAGACAAAGTTTACATGGTTCACAGAGCTTGAAAATTAAGCACTTGTTTTGTAAACTAATTTATAAGTTTGCGTTGCGTGGGACTCTCAATTGGCTTATGACTATGTTTTTGGATATTTAAATTGTATAAAATATTCTTCCGGTTGAAGATATGTGAAGTTGCAAGTGCTCCTATAGACAGGGTTGTGGGTGGGACTATTTTAGAAAGTGGGAGGTGACCTGTTTCTAGGCGTAATATATAATTGAGTGTAGTTTTAGGCCAGAAGAATAAAGATTTCAGAAATTTGGTTTGCACAGTTTCCACAACTTGCAAGTGATAAAAGCTACAGATCGCAGCCACTTAAAGAAGAGTTGAAGAGACAGTCAAAGAGGGTTAGTTAGGTTTAGTGCCAGGTGTCATGTATACCTCGTTATAGGATCTGTATCATTCTTGCACATGCTAATGTGTTAATGTTAATGTCTATCATTTGGGAAAACTTTGCTGATGATAGAAAAGGGACTACAAGATAGATGTATGATTTGGTATATTCTAATTTCACGTTATTCCAGTATAGTGATTGTTAAGCTCCTTCTGGGTTTAAATTAAGCTTAATGACAATTTGATTAAAACAAATTATAGTAAAAAGTGAACTGTAACGATATTTGGATTAAACATTTATTTTCCTATATTTATACATGATTATAAAGAAAGAAAAAAAGATTAAATCAATTTCACAATTACAATAAAAATTATAACTTCTATAAATGAAAATAATGATAAGCTGAATATTATGATAATAAAATAATGTTTGCCTATGGAAATTAAATAGATAAATGGTGTATTAAAAATCCAAAATTAAAACCAATAATAGAGACTGTTATCAATAAATCAATAAATGCATTACTGTTACACAGAGTATTTAAAAAAATTATTTCCACGTAGAATTGTAGGAAATTTACTTCTCTTTCTGTGTGTTATATAGAGTTTGTCTAGATTTTAAAATAATCAAAACTAGACTTGATGAATGACGATACCATTTTAAGAGAAATTGGAACCATTTATCTGTCATTGCAAGTTTTTATTTGTTCACATAAAAATTACTCATACTACTTATTACGTAATTTTTTTCATAATTTAAATTTGTCTGGTTGGTCCAATCCACAATGATATTTTATCAGGTTGTATGCAAGACTTTTCAGGGAAGTCTCATGATTGATATTAACTTTTTCATAAACTTGCCGATTATGATGTACTTTTAGGAAATTACAAAATTTGTCTTTGAACTAAATCATCGGATATCTGATAGTCAATATCAGATAGTCAGAGATATCTGACTACCATATCTGGTAGTCAAACCTTCTGCTGCATATGATGTAGTTGAAAAATTGCTAGCTCCTGAACTTTTAACATAAGTTGAAGTTTTTCAAGTTTTAATCAATTTTTAGAAAAATTGAAAATCTGAATTATTAAATTATTGCTATTGTCAACATTACTGTATGGTCATATTTATTAGTGATTAATTTTTAACCACTAGTAAAATAAAAATATTTATATTAATTTATTCATATTTACATTAATGATACAATGTTGATTTATCTTAATCGATCATAGATCATTTATATCATAAATAAACACAATTAAGTATGGATAAGTAAAAATTACGGAATTATTTCAGGCTAGAGCTGCTGCACCATGTGTTCTTTTTTTCGATGAACTGGATTCCATTGCTAAATCAAGAGGTGGAAGTGTCGGAGATGCTGGAGGTGCAGCTGATAGAGTTATCAACCAAATACTCACAGAAATGGATGGTATGGGAGCCAAGAAAAATGTCTTTATAATCGGAGCCACTAATAGACCAGGTATAAAATGTCTGATCCTATATTTTGATATATATCCATCTTTCATAAATATGCTATTTAACCTAGATAAAATCTCTTGCAATGGAAAACTTATCTTTAGAAAACATCTTTATTTTGATAAATTAAAATACCCTATTTTTTCATTTGTTTGTTCGGGATTTTCTGCAGCTTCATAACCTTCAGTAACTGAGAGTCGTACTACCTTGTTTATGGTATTAAGTTTCTTGTGAAATGATTGAAATTATAAATAGTATGCCCAATAGGTGCAGATAGGTAGTGCATAATAGAAAACATAAGACAAATTATTAAATCATTACAATTCAATAATAAAAACGAAATTACAAAACCTTTTACTTTTATTATTTTTAAAAATTTCCTGAGGTCAATTCCAATCTTGTTTGTATTGAATTTCAATGCATTTTATATAAAAAAAAAAAAAAAAAAAAAAACTAAAAGCAAAAAAAAAAAAAAAAATAGTAAGGTTCTAGATTTCATATAATAAGGATTGTAGATTTGAGATTAGGGTAGATACCATTAGATCAGTGGAATTATAGGAATATCTGATGTCCCATTAGAAAGAACCAAGGTCAGATTGAAGGAGAAGCAAAGGTTTATATTGTGAAAAGATAGGAAGAGAACCCAATTCTGGCCCATTATTGTTGGCCAAAGCCTTCACGAAAATAGCAATGAAAATGGATTGAGATGTATCAATCTAGCAGCAGCTAAAGTTTAAGTTGTTAGCAGTATAATGTTCCTACAAAAGTACACCTGGGTAAGCCTCACAGGAACCAAATTGACCATGTGCTGGTAGACAAAAGACATCAAAGCTCAATGCAATATGTAAGGGGCCTTTCAAGTGCATATACAAAATACAAGTGCATATTGATGAAAGAGCTTTCACTCTTAAGATACATGTGCCTCTTGCACTTTCTGTTATATCCAGTATCTCTGTTTAGTTTAATACTTAGATTTAAAGTATGAACTAGTGAAAAAAATAGCTTTAAACGAAAATTTTTAGAATAAATTTATATCACTAAAAATCTAGATACAGATACAGAAAGTTTTAATTTTCAGGCAGACGCATGAAGACTAAATAGTACACATGCCAATATCGTTACTAAATTGGAATTCTAATGAAAAAATCTGGTGTGCGCATCACATGACTTTCAATTAATAATAATAATGTTGTTATTTATTCTGGGACGAGTCCCTTTAGAACAATTAACAAGGACAAAAATGTAGGCTTTTGAGCCTCAGATATATATAAATGTATTTAAAAAGTAAACTAATAGGTATAACAGAAAAAAAAAAAATCTAACTTAAATCGATTAAAAAGAAAAATAAATAAATGAAAGAACGATGAAATGAAAATAAAATAATAATATATATACATATTTACAGAAATTTCTATTTACAAGTTAATAGGGATTGGATGGAAAGGATGTGATTGAATAAGCGGGATTTAAAAGTAGGGAGAGTATTGGAATGGCAGATGTCAGGAGGGATGGAGTTCCATAGGGATGAGGATCGAATAATAAAAGATTTATCGAATGCATTGGTTTGGTGGGCCATTATATATAAATCTAAAGACCGGGAACGGGTATTGCGGGGATGAACAGAGGATTTAAATTGAAGGACGGCGGGAGTGAATGACTTGTAAGAAATAGGATACCAGCAAATACTTACGGCTGTAGGAAGGATGAAGCCACTTCAACTCTTCATAAAAAAGGAAACATGGGCGTCCCGAAGATGAATTGTACAAAGCAATTTATCAAACGTTTTAGTTTCTCCTCGAGTTCCCCAGAGACACCTCCATATACCGTGCAGCAATAGTCAAAGTGGGAAAATATTAAGGAGGTGACCAGGAGTCTGGTCAAAAAAAGGTGACAGAGGCTATTTAAATGCTATAAGTTGGAAAAGGTACATCGGGAGATGTTGGATACATGGTTTTTCCAGGAAAGGGTTTGATCAAAGATTATTCTAAGGTTTTTTTATCGTGGGATAAAATTTGATGGGATTATCATGTAGGAACAGGGTTGGAATGTTAGGAACGGTTTTAAGGAGGTGATTGGAGCCTATTAGGATTGCCTTTTGATATGATATAGGATTGTCTTTTCCGCGTTCAACTTCAGCTTATTAGCTCCTGCCCAGTTACATATTGTATTTAAGTCTTCTTGAAGTATTTTTATGGCGGCTAATAGGTCAGAAGGGGGAAAGGACAGGTATATTTGGAAATTGTCGGCATAGATGTGGTATTGGGTGTGACGGATCATGAGGGGAAGGTCATTAATGTAAATAGCAAACAGAGTAGGAGATAAGGAGGAGCCCTGAGGGATACCACAGGAGAGGGAGGAGGAGTGTCTTAGAAAGAGGTTGATTAGGGACGACTACATACTGGGATCGATCGGAAAGGAAGGAAACTAGTGCAGTTTTCCAGGAGGAGGGGAATATGGAATTTTGTAATGAAAAGCTGTAGATATGGTGAAGTACGGGAATAAGGGTAGGAAGGCTGGATTTTATTAGTTTTACTGAAATATTGTCAGGACCATAATCATTTGTTTGAGATGTTAGTGTAGTGGAGAGTACTTCATCACAGGACACATGAGAAAAAAAGGAGTTCTTGTATTGAAATTGTGGTGTTCTATATCATTAGTTGGAGAAGGATTGGAAGCAAAAGATAAGAAGTGGTCATTAAGATCATCTGGAGTCACAGGGAAGGAAATGAGGTTATTGGATTCTGGTAGGGATAGATTTCGTAGTAGTTTCCATTTTGATTTGGAATTGGCAGCATTGGACAGAGCATTGTGGAAGTAGTTGGATTTAGCAAGTCGGATTATGGATTGGGTTTCATTGCGGAGTTGTTTGAAAGATGCATAGTCAACAGGCAAACGGGTTTGACGGTATTTGTGCCTTGCTGCATTCCTTCTCTTTATTTCAGGAGTCAGCCAAGGAGTAGTGGGACAACTTATAGTTCTGGTTTTCTGAGGAGCATGGATGTCTAATATGGTTTTTAGGTTTGAGGTAAGAGTGGATATCAGGGTCAATGGAGTTGTAGGAAAATATGATATCCTATTAGACAGAATCAAGGTCAGGTTGAAGGGATTCATTGGAAAGGAGGTTTAAATTGCGATATAAAACTATTTTGGAGGTAAGTGATTTCATGGGTGTCGTAAGAAAAAAGGATCAGGTCGTGTGATGATAGAAAGAAGGGTACGGGGTGTTCAGAGGAGGGAAGGGTTTTAAGGGGTGAGTCAGAGATATGGAGGTCTAACCAGGTGTCAGACCTGCAGAACTGCATGTGAAGAGTAGGTGAATAAGGAACAAGTTAAAGATTAAGGGAAAATATTAATTGAACATTGCTTGTTTCAATTTCATGTGGGCGACCTGAATGTTGAGCATCATTGATGTAAAAATTTTCCTGAATAAAATTTAGCAAACCAATTTTGACAGGTGCATTTGGTTAAGGCATCATCCCCATAAACACTGCGAATTTTCCTATGAGCTTCTGCAGTACCCTTATCTTTTTTAAAATAATACAACTAAATATGCCGATAATGAATGATATTTTCTTCCATATTCACAGTGCAATAGCAAACACAATACTAAGCTAGTTTCAACAAGAGTTAACAGATATAGCTGTTGACATATTAACAGGATAAACAATCCTATTAGGAATTAATTTATCAGATAAGAAGTGTATCATAGTGACATGAAAACAATCAGAAAAGCCGAAAGGACTTATTTGCCAACTCAATAAGAATGTAGAATCAATTCACCACAATAATTGAATCATTGTGAATCAATTCAATTAAAAGAATCGAAATTCCCATCTCTGATCTGAATCCTTCAAAGTTCGAACTGGATCATGGCAGGGAGATGGATTATTACCGATTTTGTTTAACTTAGCTCTGGAGAAGGTGATAAGAACATCACGCGAAAATGGAGGTTGCAAGTTGGAATGAATCATAATATCTTTAGATATGCAGATTATTTAACTGTCCTAGGAAGTAACCAATATGACATTGAGAAACTGTCATGAAAACACTGATAAGAAAAGCAGAGTCAACCGGCTTACAAGTAAATAAAGTCAAAACAAAATATATGATATTAAATTCAAAATTCCACCCTAATAACAGGATCTGAGTAGAAAGGAAATCATTCCCAAGAGTAGACAAATTCAAGTACCTCGCCTCCACAATAAACTCAATGAATGACCAACAGTCGAAAATAGACCAGCATATAAGAAGTGCAAACTGATAGTTATTCTCCCTTTCAAAGTAATTGAAATCCTAAAAAATCTCAAATTAAGAGTTTGCAATGCTATGATAAAGCCAGTTCTAATTAGCTGTGAGATCTAGACACTTAACAAATGCTCTACAAAAAAGTAGATGGATAGAAAAATAACTTCATTCTGGGACGATATCCCTTGAGAATAACAAAAAGTATTGAGAAAAAAATCTTCCACATGATAACCAGAGCAATCTGATATCAGAGTACTAACACAAGGAGAAGAAAGACCAATAAGGAACTACTTACAGAAACTGGTCAATCAATATCTCGTGATATGAAGGCACGGAGGTTAAGATGAGCAGGGCATATAGTTCTGAGAAATTCATCTGGAAGCCTCTACATAACAATGAATGTCTCAATAGATGACCAAAAAGCAGATGGATCGATAGAATCAACAAAAATTCTATCTGTGTAGAAGGGAAATCGTTCTTGATAGACAAATTCAAATACCTAGGCTCCACAATAACTTCAATGAATGATTAATGATCAGAAATAGTGCAGTCTTTAACTAGCCTAAACAGAGTTTTCTTCCCCCTTTCAAAGGTATTTTAATCCCTAGAAATCTCCAATTAAGGGAATACAATGCTATGATAAATCTAGTTCTAATATATGGCTGTGAGATTTAGACACTAACCAGCATGGAAAAAATTATTGATAGATTTGAGAGAAAATCCAAATTATTATTTTTACTTAAAAGTAAATGTTGATTAATTTTAGTAAATATAGATACAATTATTACAATATACTTATAGACATGTGTTCTTAACTTTTTAATAATGTGTTTCAGACATAATTGATCCTGCCATACTGAGACCTGGTCGTTTAGATCAGCTCATTTATATACCATTACCTGATGAGAAGTCAAGAGAAGCCATTTTCAGAGCAAACTTAAGAAAGTCACCTGTTGCTAAGGTTTGTAGCTGGTATATCATAAGGTCTTCAACTAAGTTGCATCTTTTAACATTTTTATGAAATCTTTATTTATTGACTATATTGTGTATATTTTTTTTCCATTTATTGATTTGTGGCATCACCTATACATCAAGGCTTTCCGTTTATTAGTTTCAAAGGAACTTTTTTGTAGTTAAGCTTTGGTTTTTTTGTAAAAGTTTAACTTTCAATTTAAGTTTTTTAAGTTTGATTAACCCTAACCCTTTATGTGGCATAATTCTCGTGATTTCTTTTTGAATTTTATTTTATCAGTATATGCTATTTAGAGTATAAATAGGATGTTCAATGGGTTGATTGTTAGTTATGTATTATAGCTAAAGTGAAGTGGCTGATATTTCAACCAGTGTTTCCTTCTCACTATTGCAATCCTTCACTAGCATCTTCCTGTAACTCTCCTGGAGTTACCCGCCCACCCTGAATATCTCTAGACTGTCTAAAAATGGAAATAACAAAAATGATGCTCTCATTATCAATTTAAGAATGGTTAATTTCTTAAGTAGTATCAAACGAGTTTTAGAAATAAATTGTTAATCAGTCTAGGGATACTCTACTCAGGGTGGGTGGTCCCTTAAAAAATGTCCTTTGCCCTATAATGCAAAACACCCAATAATACTCCTCCAAAAGGTCTACTTCACAAAACAGATCTTATCTCCACACTGGTTCACATGTTTCTAATATAAAAAAAATAATTGTAAAGATATTGTTTATAACCCATTTTTATTTTTACTTATAGAAAATTTGAACTTTAATTTGAAAATTTATAAAATAAATGCTATAATGCCTAACCTTATTATTCATAATAGGTTCTATGTTTAATTAATTCAATAAGAAAACTGAAATACTCCCATTTTCCAATTAAATAATCCATTTTCTGTTATGAAAATTCTTAAATTGATTTGAAAAAATCTTAATTTGAAATAGCAAATTCTAAATATAATTTTGTGAAAATCCCAATTTGGTTTGAAAAGATCTCAATTTGATTTGAATGTATCCTATTATTATTATTACTATATTATATCCTTATTAGCCGTATATGCTTAGTTATTTCCAATCTTTAGTTTAGATATTTAAAAAAACCTGAAATTATTGTAACTTTTAACTCTTCCATAATTTAATTTTTATTTCAAAAGATCCAAATGGTAGGCGCATTATTATATTTAAATATGTTACTGGCATATTAGTAATCAAGTAATTAGTAAGTTTAGAGATCATTCTGCATTTTTCATGTTTTTTTTATTGCATATTTCAGAGTTTTTTATTGCATATTATATAGCATATTCTGTGATTTTTTTACTGCATACAAATCTGGGCCTTGATTATAAGTTATGATTTCGACTTTTTGTTACTAAACATTGGTCAGCAAATATCCAAATGAAACTTTTTATTCAGAGAAGATATAACAGAAAGAGGCTTGAAATTCTGCAAGCCGTATTTATATTATCATGTTATTTTGTTAGTGTTTTACTTCAAATAAACCTGTTACATAATGCACTTGGTTACATAGTGTGAATTCAGCTAAAGAAGATTATGGGAGTACTGAAGGAAATAGTGATTAAAATTTCATATTTAATAAATAACTAGACCTTTTTCAGATTATTTTACTAATTTATACATTATCTGGAAACATGAATAATTAATATTTTTCTAATTTAATTGTTGAATTACATAAAACCATTTAGGTCAAATAATTAAAGTGTTAGTGGGCCATATTTTGTAGAAACACTCTTATCGGTTTATCCTCATTTCAATCATCCACATTTTCTTTTCCTCTTTCAATTTGTTTATTTTATTACCACACCAAGCTAACTTAAAATAATATTCTTTTTTTCCTGTTTAAATGAATGGATCTCTGGACAAACATCATTGTTGAGGGATATGTCAGGATAAAATATTTAACCATGGTTTAGTGGTTTGGTTTTCCCTATTTTTCAATTTGTTTATTTATTTTATTTATCTAATGTTAAGTATGCCCGGAATTATTCTCTTATTCATTGGCATTTTAAGACAGTAATATTTTAACATTCTCAGTAGAATATAATAAATAGGCTACTCGAATTAATATCTTAATGTCTAATTTTTGTTTTCAGTAACATACTGTAGATTTATAAGATAATTCTACGTATTGGATGTTTCTTCTGTTATTTGTTATAACAGTAATTGTGACTGGATTAAGATCTTTTCCAAATTACTATAGAATTAAATGCTTGTATATTTTTGCAAACGTAACATTTTCTGTTGATTATTGAAATTTCAGGATGTTGATTTACAATACATTGCCAAAGTTACATTTGGTTATTCTGGAGCCGATCTTACCGAGGTATGTCAAAGAGCTTGTAAACTTGCCATCAGGCAGTCAATTGAAGCGGAAATTAAAAGAGAAAAAAGTAGATTAGATGGAGCTACACGAATGGATGTAAGTACATATTTACCATTTATATTCTTTTTAAAATACCCAATCATTATAATATATCAGATAGATGAAATAATAATCTTGGATAATATGAAAAACTATACTCTTATTAGCCATTCAAAACAAAAAAACTTTTTACCTTCATGATTTATTTATTAGACTTAGTACTTAAAATCCAATGGGCATGTTTACAGTACCACCACTAGGTGCTGATCGTACTGAATGTCTGATCTGGTTGTGGAATAACTGTCTTTCCGAGCAATGGTGAATCGTATTCCTCTCTCTTAAAGCTATTTAAATTGCTGTTCACTTGCCTAATGTGCATAAAAAAAAAAGTAAAGAATTAAAATAGCACTGGGACAATCTATAGTATCATGTTTTTTATTTACTCTAATATTTTTGGGGATAAAATAAGAAAATTTTTAAAGGCCCATATACACCACAGTTGGGCATTTTTGAATGAATTTTTATTTGAATAATTTAGTCAATCAATTTTTTATCACTAATATTTTAATGATTGATGATTCCTAGCATAACCTAAAGTTCTGATTTATTCTTTAAAAAATTCAGTATTTTTACATGAAAAATCAAATTATTCAATAAAAATATGTGAATAAATATTTATCCTAAAGAAATATCCACTGAATAAAAATTTATTCGAGCATTAATAATTTTTTGAAAAAATTAATTTTCATTTTTTTTTTTCAAAATTACGTCCAATGATTTATAATTTTTTTAGGGAGGAAAAACTATCCAGTTTAGAAAAAAAAATTATATTTAGTGTACAGCTATATTATGAGTACAATATTGAAAAATATTGTTTGTTCTTACATTCAGTCCAAATCTCTTGAACATATCTGATTTTGTGGTTGTAAATTTAACTTTAATTATCCGTCTGGTTCAGAAAAAGAACCTATATTTGGTGTATAGCTATATTATTAGTAGAATATTGAAACAGCCTTTGAGGAGTTTTTCTTTCTTTATTCTCCATAAAGACGTAAAGTATAAACATTATTGATATGGGTAGGAAGGCAAATAATTCAGCTTTCAAAATCTAGTTCAAAAATTTATATATACATTTTTTCAAAACAACTTAGTATTTGAGAGTTTGAAAGGACGCTAGAGACGTTTTGTTAAGGGCACTCTGTATAGCCAATAATTATGAGCATGTTAAATGGTGCACAACACTGATGTGCCGCTGACAGCATCTATTGGTGAATAGGAACAACAGAGTCCCATCTGGGAAGACCTAGGACCTGAGGATTTAAAGTGTAATGCACCAGTGAAAGTGGCCGTACAAAATGGTTTCCATGACCCAACATATACAGGAATATGTCTAGCTAGATTTAAGCATCAGGAGTGTGGCCATAGAGATGCATCACAGATGTCAACATGCCAGTCCCTCAATCGGAGAATTTAACTTTACATTATAAAAAGTAGCTTTATCCTTCCTACCGTCGTAAGTATTTCCTGGCATCCTTCCTCTTTCAAGTCATCCAATCCCACCGTCCCTCATACATTTCCGAGCTCCTTCAATTCAAATCCTCTGTTCGTTCCCGCAATACTCGTTCCCGCTCTTCTGATTTATACATAAGGGCCCACCGAACCGCTGTTTTCGACAAATCGTTCATTATTCGATCCTCATCTCTATGGAACTCCATCCCTTCCCATATCCGTCAATCTAATACCCTTCCTACCTTTAAATCCCGCCTGTTCAATCATTTCTTATTCATCCAGTCCCCATAAAATCGTAATTAGATACTACTGAAAATATGTACATAAATTATTAGTTCGATCTTCATTATTTGTACTCCAATTTTTGTTTATCTATTTTTTTTATTATCAACTGATCAAAATTGGAAAGCAACTTATATGTATATGTGTGTGTATATATATATATATATATATATTTTATTTTTTTTTACCAAGACTTCAATTACTCTGTATTTTTATTTATGTATCTCTGAGGCTCCTTAGCCCTCATTTCTGTCTTCCTGTATATTAAAGGGACTCGTCCCAGAATAAATAAAATATTATTATTAAATTAGTTAGTAACTTATAATTTTTTCTGTTATTTTTTTTTATTTTGACTATTTAATTACTCTATATTTTTGTTTATGTATCTCTAAGGCTCCTTAGTCCACATTATTGTCTTTTTATATTATTCTAAAGGGACTCGTCCCAGAATAAATAAAGTATTATTATTATTATTACTCCAGCAGCCGGCTTCTACTTGTTCATATCTATTGAGTGAAATGATGATATATTTATTTATGCAAACATTAATACATAACACATTTCAATAAGTATATTCTTTAAGTGTGAAAATAAATTGATTATTTTTCCCGTCTTCCTCCCCTGTCCTTCCCTTAGGGGTGTAATAGTCAGCACTTCCGGGGGTGACTAGCCCTATTGGGATGCGAGTTCCATCCACTTCTCCTTCTAGACTAGACATCCCTGTCTCTAGCAGATCTCCACCAGAGGGTTCCTGCCAACTGCTTAAACGCATCGCTCCACCTTTTCTTTCCATATCGTATGGAGTCCAGTATGTGACTATTCTTGACCATCTATTATCTTTGCCCCGAAATAGACGCCCAGCCCATTTCCATTTGCTGACTCGTTTCCGCCTAAGGGTATCTGTGAGTCCTGTTTCTTTTTCAACCAGTCATTTCTCACTCTGTCCTTTTCCTCATATTCATAATACATCTTTCGATGTCATTCTGCCACACCTGGATCTTCCTCTCTAGATCTTTTGTCAATGACCAAGCTTGGCATCCATAAGTAATCACTGGAATTATGCAACTGTCAAAGACCTGTCTTTTTAGGCCAATACTTATATTTCTTTTTATAATGTGCTTGAGGGACCAAATTTATTCCAGCCGAGTGCCATTCTCCTCTGTATTTCCTTGTTCCTCTATCTGCGAATGATACTAACTGGCCTAAGTAGATGTACTCCTCAACATATTTCAAACTGTGGTTGTTTACTTTACATTCTTCTTTTCCCCTATTTTTCATTAATTTAGTCTTCTGATAGTTGTAGTAAAGGCCATTTTCTCCACACAGTTTTAAAAGATGCTTGATCTTTTCGCTCAGTTGTTGCATGTCTTTGGCAAAAAGCATGATGTAATCTGCAAAACGTAAGTTGCTTAACCATTTGCCACTTAATTAATTCCTGTGTTTTCCCATCCAAGATGCCAGAATACCATCTCCAATACCACAATAAACAAAAGTGGGAATAACAGGTCCTCTTGCCGCACACCCTAAAACTTTAGCCTTTTTTCCCTGTCGTCGTGATATATATTGAAATTTTCTTGTAAAGTTCTCTGATTATTGTAACAAATTTTGCTCTATTTCTATTGTTCTCAGTGCCTTAAATATTCCTGCATGTAGAATGCTACCAAATGCCTTCTTGAAGTCAAGAAAACAAAGGTATAGAGGGAAGTTGTATTCATTTGCTTTCTCGATAATCTGATTTACAGCCTGGAATAGGTCCACTGTTGAAAATCCTTTTCTAAATCCTGCTTGTTCTTTGTCTATACATTCCATAATTATTTTTGTGAGCCTTTGCATAATGACACTGGTGAAAACGTTTGCCATGGTTGAATAAAGGAAGATAGGCTGCTAATTCTCTATATCAAGCTTATGTTTGGGTAGGGGTCAATATATAACTAACCATTATAACTGATCCCTAGGTTCGAAATAGAATAAAGTTGGGTACTCTGTATTTAAAATAAACTTACTTTTATTTCACTACTAATTTTAAACAGAGATTTTAGACTTTTTATAACAACAATAACAATTAATCACATATGGATATTTCAACAATATGTGAAACTATTAAATATTTATAGAATAAATATCACTTTTGATTTATTCCCTAACCATCCTTATTACCCTTTTTATATAACAGAATTATTTTTGCCGTTTTCCATTGCCATTCGTACAAATGAATAATCCAGTAAATGTAAACAGTTTGTTATATAGAGTAGAGGGGTTTTTAAGAAAACTCAAAATCCTGCATTATTTTCTGGACAACCCGATATTATAATATATAGTAGTATGTATCATAGTTTTAATATTTCTACTCAATCCTCATAATCATCAGTCAAATAACCATAACCAAATTCATTACCAACCAATTAATGAGCAATGTAAATAATTTGGCACCCTCCTCCCCCCACTCAACAGCAATAATATATTTCTTTTATTTTGTATTTCATTTTCTTCTGATTAAATCATTTTTTAATGTTAACCTTATTTCGATCAATAATTAAATTAATACCCCCTTCTTTTAAAACCATCACCTAGGTCTTATTCCCCCCTACCTTAGGATCAGGGAAGGTTTGATGTGCTCAGCATGCATATACCCCATTAGGAAATATCATGGACATGCATTACCCTACCTGCTCCATAGTATGAAGCTGGAAAGCTATGTATTAGTTTTAAGTAGTGTCTAATCTGGCGGAAAATTTCATGGAATCATACATAAACTCTTATACATAAATTGAAATATAACAATAGACAACTTTTTTGCTAGTAATTCTCTTGCAGATCTTAAAAATTCTATGAATAATTTAGAAATAAAAAAAATGGGAAACTTTTTATAGTCATTTCTATTTCTTTAGGATAAAAGTTATGTATTATGTTGTGTTTATAATCATTCATTCATTCTAGATGGATGATGAAGATCCTGTTCCTGAAATAACTCGTGAACATTTTGAAGAGGCAATGAGGTTTGCTAGGCGATCAGTCACTGATAATGATATTCGCAAGTATGAAATGTTTGCTCAGACATTACAACAATCAAGAGGTTTTGGAACTAATTTTAGGTAAGATTTCTTATTTCCCTCTCCTTAATTGTTTTTATATCTGATTCATTTGTGACAGCTAATATCTAGTGTAGAAAGGAATACAGCAAAAGTGAATTTTTTGTTTTTTAAAAGGTTGTTTTATTTGTATTTATCAATTATTTTTTTTTATGCTTAGTTGTTAATTTTTCAGTACCCACTGTATCATGTCTTGTATGTCTTTCCTTGTAGCAGAAGAAAAAAATAGGTGATTCACTTTCACATTTAATTTAGCATTTGAGCATGCCATTAGAGAGATGATATATACCGAAAAAGGTTTAACATTTCAGCGACCACAGCAGGCATATACTGCCGCTCACTGATTACCCAAGGAGATACGGCGGGAGTATACGCCCACCATTAAGATTCATAAACAAGCTTATTCAAGGAATCTATGTGCAGTTAAAATATTTATCGCTTTGGATTGGACTTACCTGTTTATATCATCATAAAAATGCCTGAAATTTTAATTTCATATTGTGTTTTGTATTTTTTACATGACCTATTCCTATCGGTTTTGACTAGGGAAAAGGGAAACTTAACAGTACAGTATAGTATCAGCAAAGGTAAACATTTCCGCTGGATATAAATATAAATTAGGAGTGGTTGTATACCACATCTAAGTAAACATATTTTGTTGCAATAATGCGACTCTTTTTGGTTTAAATCTGAAAATAATTGAATTATAATTTTATAGATGTAAGAAATAACTACTAAGGGTAAAAATTAAAATTAAATTAACATCCTGTAATATCCCTATTTACAATGACGGAGCGTACAATGCACGCTCTGTTTTTTAACAATTATCATGATTAAATTATTTTTTACCTTTTCACTGGTGCGTGTGACAAGCTTTACGTCTACCACAGTACTAAGTAAGACAGTTACTAGCCTGTGCTACATACTTTTTACCTGCTTTCCACCCTTCATTACTGGTTCTTACTGCTATCTTTTAACCTTATTTTATTGTTTCCATTCTCCTTTATTATTCGGGCTATGGACCGACACTGGCAGAGTTAAAACTTTTTTTTTATACGTTTAAATATTTATTTAATAATTTAATTTTGTATGGTATTCTTCGAACCATTTGTCAATACAAAGAAAAATTTTACAATTGCGACATTCTACATTGGTATCGTGCCAAATATTTTTTTACATTATAATTCTTTTGGCAGTAGTAATGAATTCATCAGCTTTCGCAGCAATAAACCAATGACTAAAGTCTAACTAAAATAATTAATTCTATACGGCCATATAACAAACTAAATAATCCAATTTGATCTAATTTCTGACTACAATAACTAGACTAAACTAAATAAAATGTTTATAAACTCAGAGCAGTTGAACACCCAGTTGTTTCACACAGAATGCAAAACAAGAATGAAAATGGTCGAGGCAGCCAGAGAAAGGCTGTAGCAGGTAGTCACCCATAACGATTTATGAATTCTACATGAAAAGCTCCAAAATAAATCCCCACACCATCTGTATAGCTCAGTCAAATTAGACATGTTATCTTTCAAACAGTTGGGTAATTGAAATTTCTTTTTTATATGGTTAAGTGTGTAGTGAATATAAAATATCCAGGTTTCTGCCCTCTTGAAAGCCTTGTGGATTCGCTGCAGTGCTCCATTGAAATTTCAAACTTTTTTACTTTCACTTACCTATGTATGTAATATATAGTTCGGGAAAGTATTGCGATCGTGAACATTTTGGAATCTGAGTTTTCAACGGAAATACATGTTTTAAGGTCCCCTGAGTCCAAATAACCAAGTCCCGCAAAATGTTCTGTATGTATATGTTAGCAGTCCAGCTCAAAAATGAAAAGTGGTAAGAAAATAAAATTGCATATTTATATTTAAGGCTTTTTATATGTCTCCGATGTTAAAGAAACTTTTTCGTCAAAATCGGCTAACCGGAAGTGGCACTTAATATCATCAACGTAACACATTTTTACGATTTTCTCAAAAACGGCTCTTAATGGTTTTAATTAAACTGGCATATCAGTGTATTATTAAGTTCTTTTTTATATCAGCTACGTCTTATCCACATTGATGTCACTTTACAGGGCTTAAATGCCAAATGTTCATCTTCCTCTAAAGTACCATTAATTTGGTTTATTTTTTAAAAAATTACTCTCTTTTATTGACAGTAACAATGAAAAATGGCTAAATATAATGTATGAAAGAATTTTATTAATGGAAAATGGAGAAAAAAGGGAAAATGTTTATTTAGGTCGAAAATGAATCTCCGGAAATACTAGTCAAAAGATATACATATAATATACTGTTGGAAAGCTGAGAATTTTGGAAAAAAACAATATTTAGTACAGAAAGTCATATAATGTAATGGAGAGTGACGAACAATTATAAATAATAATTTGTGAATGCTAATATTATTTAACTGAAACCACATGTTGCAAAGAAAATTAAACAAAACTTACTAAATGAAAAATTTAGTTTTGAAATGACATTGTTAAAAAAAAAACTATTTCATTGTACTTGTGTGAAAGAAAAAGTGAAATTTATAAATATTTCATGGTTCGTGTAAAACATATACTTACAACCTTAAATACATTTACTGTACTTTAATACCTCCAGATCTGATATTATATATAAATAATTAGGCATACATCATCGATCTATTAAAAAAAAATTCCTTTGTGAAATCACATTATACACTTACAATTAGTGTGATAACGTTTGACCTATTGATGCAATATTTCAAAGCAAGTAACTGTATTTTGGTATGATTTTAAAGGGCAAAAAATAAGAATTTAAATACATATAAAAAGTGGTAGAGGTTTGGAACCATAATTTTTACTATTTAGTAGCATCCTTACTAATTCATCATTAAATATATGTACTTTCAAATCTCTCTTAGTCTGTAGAGCTCAGAGATTGGAGTTATGTGATTCAAATACTTATGCAGTTACATATAAGGTAGACTACAATCGATATTATAAATAGGGTTTATGTTATTGTGACGGTCTTATTTAGTTTTTGTATTGATGAATACGACCGAAATTTAAAAATATGTTGATAAAGTTAAGCTGCATTAAAAATGTACTTCAAAAACTTCTTGTAATAGCCCAATTTTTTCAAGACAAGAATTGCTTTTCGAAGTAAAGCGGTAAGTGGAAGTAGTGTGATGCGCGCACCAGATATTTTGTTGTATGCTAAATATCAGAGTGAGATAGATAAAAATTTGGCTTCATTTTGTCATAATTTGCCTTTTATTAAAGCTGGATATTTAGAAATTTAATTGACCCTTGCAATAAAAAACACCAATAAAGTTAATTTTTTCAAGTCGTTGAAATTGAGATTGAAAATCAATCGTCATTTGTAAATAAATGGCCAACAATAATGAAAAACGCCCCAAAATAAAACATCTGGAGAATATATTTCTCTTTTTATAACACTGATTACTTTTTAGAATATTTGAAGTGGCTACATAGAAATTACAATTAATCAGCAGAAAAGCGGCACTGGTATAGGCACCAAGAGTCCTCTGCTGCATCATTCAATACTCATAAGTGGTATTGTTATAGTGTTATGATAACAATTCTAGTTCATTATTTTGATTGTATTAACGAACAAATATTAATACAATAATTTAATTGTCCAAAACAATTTCTTGTGAAGAAAGCGAACAGTCTTCAGATGGTAGCAATCCGTAACAGCACAAAAGTATGTAACTTGAATAATATTAATTATTTAAAACTGTGTTAGAATAAAGTTCATTTAAAAGTAACAAAAAAAAATAGTATTTTTATGACCTATTTCATTAGAATAAGTGGAAAACAGTTAAAATAAAATTATAAAGTTTTTTTGAATTTCAAAACATTAATTTCTCTTTACCTATTTGTGTTTAAGTTGTTAAGTTTAGAGAAATATGTTTTCTATAAAAGCTATAGTTAATTGTGTTTATTTTAATATTTAATTTAAAAATTTGAGCTACAGCACTTATTAAAACATGATTAATTTTTTTTGCTCAATACTTTACCCATTTTGAAATTTTGATAGTTCACTTCCTGTTGGGTATAAAAAAAAAAAATAACAAGATAGATAATTTTAAGCTGTTTAAGATTGAATATAACATTTTTTTTTTCTATGTCACTTTAAAAAGGAGATATTTAGCGTAAACCAAAACCATAAATAATTAAAATTTCAATGGTTTTTTGAGCACTGCAGCGAACCCACAAGGCTTTCAAGGGCAGAAACTTGGATTTTTTTATATTCACTATAATACCTAACAATATAAAAAAAAGCTGGTGCACACGACTTACACTTACCACCCTTTTCTTAGCAGAAGTAAGTATTTTCAGACAACGGGGAAGTGAAAGATTATAGGGGAAAGCTAAATTATAGAGTCTTAGACTATCTCTCTAACAGTCAAGAGCCTAACTAGTGCTTCTCGCTATATTATATTATTTAAACAGTGACTTAAAGACTTTTTCACTATTTTTAATTACCTCGTTTCGTAATAGTACATTAATATTACAACACAGTTATTTGTGGTGGTAATAGTTATATAGTGAAAAAGAAAGAAAAAAGGACATGTGATAGAAGCAGCTGAGTTGGAGTAGTGGGGATAGCCAGCAGCAGCCTAATCCTATTTACCCAACAAATAGCCTTCACCCAAACAAACAGGGTGTGCCTTTGTTGTTGTTGTTGTTATCACTTTCGTTTTCTCTGATCCTTTTAAAGCAATTGTGACATTTATTTATTTTATTTTTTTAAATGGTAAATTGCAAAATTTCCGGAAAAACAGTAGGTCGAGAAGACAAGATTAAATTGGCTTGTGTTACGTGTCAAAACATCTTTTATGCTAAATGCATAAAAATAGATTTTACAGAATCAGAAGGCCTAAAAGAAGCCAGTAAAAAATGGAAATGCACCGATTGCAAAACAGAGTCACGTACATTGCCAGCCACTGAGCCTAGTACTGTGATAGACCTACTGAGGACCCTGACCGATGAAGTACAGGAATTGAAGTCCAAATAGCACTGCGTCTATGTGAGTGAAGCCATGACACCCACCAATAAACACCTTTATTGGTTAGCCAGGCAGAAGAGGGTGACTGCGAAAATAAAATATGTCTGGTTTAGTGGGGGTAAAATTTGCTGCAGAAAGTCTGATGGATACCCAGTAGTAGCCATAGGAAAACCAAGGGATGTGGACGTTTTCACTTGAACGTTGTATACAAGTCACCTTCAGTTTGCAATTAATTTACTTTTTCTCTCTAGAAATATATCTATTATAAATTTTTCTCATCAGAAATATTTTTACTTTAATTTTAAGCTTCTTTTATTTTTGTATAAATTTTTTAGAACTTTATTTGATTCTTTGCCAATTTTTATCGATTTATTTATATTTTCGTATGTAATAAATTAATTTTAATTGAAAATTTATACTTTTTCATCTCAAAGTTTATTTTATGTTTGCATTGTTTTTGATATTTCTGAACTTAATATTATGCTTAAAAAATATTATATCCTATCCTTCATCCTATTTTTTATTTTGACTATTTACTTACTCTATATTTTTGTTTATGTATCTCTAAGGTTGCTTAGCCAACATTTTTGTCTTTCTGTATTATTCTAAAGGGACTCGTCCCAGAATAAATAAAGCATTATTATTATTATCTCTTTATTTTCCACATATACAATGATGTTTATAATATGTAATAGTCGAGGACCTATTAGGTCAGCCAAAAATTACATTTATATATTTTCATAATTATTTAATATTTGTGAACTTCCTGACTATACTTGCTGTTCCCAACAACACCGCTTGTTGCGTCCTTTCGATTGTCCGAGATGTAGTTCTAGTTGTTGCAGAGAAGATTGTTTCTTCCGGTATCAGTCCGTTGCATGAGATTGCAATTGGCAGAATTCAGGTTTCCTTTAAATGATACAATTGTTTTATCTCTTCAGCTAATTATACGTACTTTCTCTTTTTCGGACTCCTTTAGTTAATTATCAAACTCTTTCATATTTTATATTTAACTATTTTCTGTCTCAATGATTAATGTGAAATAGTTATTTCAACTAAAAAAAATTAAAGATACTTTAGGGGCAGCTAATAATGAAAATTAGCCATTTAAGCCCTGTTCAATCAAAATTAACATCAAAAGAACATAAATGAAAATTAAACCTACATTATATTAAAAACTGCATAACAATACACTGATATACTGAGTTTAATCAAAATCGTTAGAGCCATGTTTGAGAAAATCGTAAAAATGTGTTAAATCGATTACATTAAGTACCATTTCCGGTTAGCTGATTTCGACAGAAATGTTACTGTAACATACAAGGATTTTAAAAACCTCAAATACGCAATTTCAGTTTCATACGGTTTTTCGTTTTTCTAGGCTGTTCACATACATGCACACACACACAGGCAGACCATTTTGGGAGACTTGGTTATTTGGACTCAAGGTATCTGAAAACATGTATTTTTGTTGAAATTTCAGATTCGAAAATTTTCACAATCGTAATACTTACCCTTACTATATATTACATATATAAGTAAGTGAAAGTAAAAAGAAATTTGAATTACCCAACCTTTTGTAAGCTAGACCCATTTTTTCATGCTAAATGCTTGCTATTTTTCAGTTGTGAAAATACTTAGCTAGTTAAAAATCAGAATTTAAAAAACCATTATCCTCTCTACAGTTCTTTATGGATGTGAAATGTTAGCTGCTTACATTAAGGAACCAGCAACATCTTTAGGTTTTAGAAAATAAAGTATTGTATAGAATATTCAGACCTAAGAAGAATGATTCATGATTTATGATGATGAGAATACAGACGGACACACCGCTGAATTACAAGTTCTGTTAATGTAATTGAAATGATTACGTTGAGGTGAATAAAATCGCCAGGCTTAGTATCATTAGAATTCCTTAAAAGTTAATATGCGCTCTCCCAAATGGTAAGCACCCAAGAGACAGACCAAAGCAAAGGTGGAAAAATTTTGCTAAAGTTGATCTGGCAGAGTTAGGTTTTGATGGTGTCCAATGGATGGAAGGATGTAGACTTCGATTTGTGGTATCGGCATTGAATCTTCGTTTTTGCTAATTCTTATTATTATTATGTTTATCTTGTAACAGTTGAATTGTATTTATTTAATTTTTTTTTGTTTTCAGATTCCCTGCTAGCTCAAATATCCCTAGCGCACCAGGAGGTGGAGGAACAGAAACTAACAACTTTCCAGATGATGGAGATGATGACCTTTATAATTAAACAAGTTTTCACTAGATAATTAATTTTTTTATGAACCTCAATCGTTCCCAAGTAATTGAAATGTTAAATGACAACAACTTCAGATATTCATTTGTTTCTTTATTCCTGGAAATATATTGGCTCAATCATAAGTTGTCAGCCCTTAAATTATGACATTCCGAATAAGACATGTATACTAATCTGCATAAATTTATGTTTGCCGTATTTTTTTTTCATACACATTTATTTTCATAATGGTAACTAACTTTTAACAAAGCTGTGCCATTACTTTTCTTATTGTAAAGTTTACTTTTTTGTTGCTGTTTAGGATACTAGTTAAAAGTGTTAAATTTTGTTAGGTTTACATTCCTGATATGTATGGAACTAAAGTTTTCCAAGCCTGAGCTACCAAGATTATTGATTTTAAAGAATAACAATAATTATTAATTATTGCAAGTATCATTATTATTGCTGGAATATAAAATTTACTAATGATGACATGTTAGTATTTATAAATTATAGTTTTATGTATTAAGTGTTTTCGTGAAATGTAATGGAACCAATATGTGATATTGGTTTTAGAACCCTTTGTGACACAAATTTGTCTAAATTTTACCTTTCTCTTGTTACTTGATCCCTAGATTAAGTATCCAGTAATGGTAGATAAACTTCTGTAATAAGAAATTGTATAATTCCTTAGTTAAAAATATAATTGAAGGCACTTTTTTTTTATCGTCACTTAATAGTATATTAAGTATATTATCTTATATCTTTAAAGGAAACTAGTTTTAAAATGTATCACAATGTCAATTATTATTTGCCTTTTTTGTTATTATTTATTAATTATATATATATATATATATAAATATATACATAGAGAGAGTAAAAGAGAAAATAAACTTTATTCTGGGACAAAGTCCTTTAACAATAATAATTATGAACACATAATAAAACTATCTGGCCAAAAACTACATTAATAAAAAATAATCATTTATATATATATGTATAATTATGAAATTCACAATTTATATATCATGTATATGAATCCTTGATAGTGTTTTAAACGAGACCATTTGTACATAAATGTTGTTTATAAACATGTTTCATTGGCACAGCTTTGCTTGAAAGATAGTGTTGAATATAGTTGACATAATTTATATTAAACAAAACTTTTAAAACTTATCCGTAAGTTTTTTTTTATTTATTTTTATATTTTACTTTTATAAACCTTTAAAGCCAAAAGTTGACAACTTATTTTAAATAGAGGTTGGTGTAATGAACTATTCATAGATTTATTCCAATTTATCTGTCGTATCTTCTCTCAATTTCAATCCTATTCTTTTAAATCACAGTTTATTTTTCACGAACATTGTTTAATGTATTGTAATTTTTAATACTTTCTCATTTTTATGATTACCACAAAAAGTTAGCACTGTTTGAAATCAGATTTTTACACAATACATAGATTTGGTTGTATTTATATTTTTAAATGCTTGTAGTTTATAATTATCTTATACAATTTATTGATGCATTAATAATGTAAAACTATATTCTTTATTTGTCAGATTCCATATATTTTCATTTTTACCTATATATATATATATATATATATATATATATATATATATTTATATATATTAATTTATTTTAAATAATGGGTTTAGTTCTTTTAAATGTTGATTTCTTTCATATTCTCTAATTCCCCAGTTTGAGGATACATTGACTTTCAAAATTCTTAAAGAAATATTTTTATTTTTGCTATTCATTTTTACCTCTATGTTATTTTATTTAATGCTAACAAATTAAGATATTTAAAAATATATGTCATCTTTTGGTTTTTAAGTATTCATTAAATGTAATATAAATAAAACAAAAAAAAACACCATGAATAAATAGGAGTAAATACCTGAATTTCTAATTAAATACAAAAAAAAATCAACTATTTTATATGTTTTAAATATTTAAGAATAAAATAAATTATTCTAAATTTTATTTATCTGAATTTCCTGTTTAAACTTTCAGCTGGCATATCAAGAAAATATTTTTCCTTTACTTTTCTCTCTCCATACATCTTATATAATTGTTTATTAGCCATTCTTACCTGGTATTTCTTCATTCTATTTTTTCTACTTTCTTTGCTGCTTATTCTAATAAGCTTATTTTAAAAAACTATTTAAGTGATGTACACACTGGATAAGAATTTGTATGACTTTTTTTTATGGCTAAGAATTAATATGAATTCATGAGAAGTAAGCAAATACGTTCCTGTTCGTTGAGATTTTTACACAAAGGACTCAGATTTGACTTGAGCAAGATTTTTCAACCCTGTGTCTTCCTGACCCATTCTTACTCCTCACCTATTAACCCTTAGGCTGCATAATACTCTAGTGGTTAGAGGATAGAGTGGTGCAGGATAGCTTAGCACCTGAAGTGTCCCGTGTGCTGAATATTTTTTCAGTTCTACCGTTTATCATTTTAGCACTAGACATTCCACTGGTTCCCAGTGTTTCTCCAATATTTTGGGAAAGATATTCAGAATCCTCGTCTTCATCCGAAGAAAACTCCGCTTCACTTTTGCTCACACCCCTTGAAAGTTCCAACAATTCTTGTTCAGAATAAATTTTTCTCGCCATATTCATGCACACAACTATTCTCTTGAAAATATACTAGAGGGTAAAATTTCAGGTAATGAGAATGATGGCCATCCACAATAAAAAAAGGGGATGGGACAGACATACAGGTAGCCTGAGTAGTTATAAGTTAAAATGATAAAAGTGAAGTTCTATGCCCTCTATCAGCTTTGAAGGACACTGCAGCTTCTATAAACAGCCTACAGATGGAGATAGTGGCAGAACTGATGTAATAGGGAGAAGCAGGGAAGGGCAAAACAAGCCAGCCAAATTGATATATCAGCTAGTAGCACACCTGACAGATATATCAGTTTGAAGCAGCAAAAGGATTAATACATGGTAGCTAGAAACTGCTTTATGTTACCTCCTGCTCCTCAGCAAGTTGGAACTGTTTAATCTCTTATTTCCTACGTTATATGTGTTCATTGCAACAAAGATATAATTATATAAACATAATTAATGAGTAAATAAAATATTGATTATTCCATGTTGGATTTCTTGAGTCCTTTTCTTTTACACTAGAAACTGACCATATATGGTTTATACTACACAAAACTGGTGCTGGATTTTATCATTTGAGCTTGCACTGACTAACATTTAGGTGGAAACTCTAAATTGTAATGGCTAATTTCTGAAAGCTGATCTTCAAAATTACCTTACTCCAGGCGATGAGTGGGGCATGGGATTTGCGTTATCCCCTTCACTACACTTCTTACTCCAATGTATTATGACTTGCAGAATTTCAAATTACAGATTACTAAAATCATAACAATATATATATATATATGTATGTATATAAAATAAACCTTATTCCAGGATGAGGACCCTTATAAATAACAGTTATGAACAAAAGAATAAATAAAAACTACATCTGGCCAAAAATGACATTAACCAACAATAAAGAATATATACAGCATCTTCAATAAAAATATATTTAAACAAATAAAAATAACACCATTTTGAAAAAAGACAAACGCTATTTATATGATAAAAAACAAAACAGAAATCAGGTAAAAAATAGATAACAAAATAATATAAACGCGTTGATTTTTAAAATTGAAACTCAAACAATTTTAACAACCATTCACCTCAGTCAAAATTTATTAAATTAAAGTTTATTTATTTCATTATATAACATCATTTTGGTATGTGAGAAGGAATTGGTAGAGATGATATTTAAATGAGGACAAGGAAGAGGCATGGTGGATTTCAGATGGCAAGGAATTCCAGGATGCAGTGGATCGGGCAATAAAGGAATATTCAAATGCCTTAGTTCTATGGGAAGTGATATAAAGGTGGGAAACACGGGATCTTGTTTTCTGGGAGTGGACCATGGGTTTGAACTGTAGATGTAAGAAGGGTGTCGGGTGTTGATCGTTTTGAATAGGAAAGATCCAAGGAAATGTTGTCTGGGAAGAGCCACTTTAACTCATCGTAAAGGTGGGACACATGAGACCGCCTCGATGTACTGAAGACAAATCTTAAGCAGAAATTCATGAGTAGCTTCAATCTATCCTCGAGTACCATCGGGATGCCTCCGTACACCACACAGCCGTAGTCAAAGTGGGGGAAAATAACAGAGGATACAAGGAGCTTGCGGAATGGTTATGGGAGTAGGTGGCGGGAGCGATGAAATAGCTTAAGGGTACCTATTGACTTACGGGAGATGAGGGCGATATGGGGTTTCCAGGAGAGGTTTTCGTCTATGGTGATTCCTAGGTTTTTAACGGATGAGCTGAATGTGATAGGATGATCGTTGATAACTAAAGGAGGAAGGAAGGAGATGGATATAAGAATAGTACTGGGACCTATAATAATGGCCTGAGTTTTCATCGCGTTTAGCTTTAAATTTTTCAGACTTGCCCAGGCACTGATCCTATCTAGGTCTGCCTGAATATTGGGGAACGCGACTAGTAGCTCAGAAGGGTGAAAGGAAAAATAGATTTGGGAGTCATCAGCGTATAAATGGTGTGAACAGTGGTAAGTGGATTTGGAAAGATCATTTATATAGGGATTAAAAAGGAGAGGGGAAATGCTCGAACCCTGAGCCAGTTCAGAGGACAGTGTAAGGAAGGAAGATAGGTGTTGGTTTGGAATGCTGACTGCTTGAGTTCTGTCGGATAGGAAAGACTGCAACCAGAGGATAGAACTGTTGGAGAAGGATAGAGATTTTAATTTAGTGTAGAGTATAGAGTGGTCTAAGGAGTCAAAAGCTTTGGAAAAGTCGAGAAGTATTAACACGGTTAACATTTTTTCGTCCATTGCGGTATGTAAATCATTGGTAATTTGTAGTAGGGCGGATTATGTGGAGAAGCCAGGACGAATATCAGATTGAAGAGGATCAAATAGTTTTGAGTTTTAAAGAAATTTAGAGATTTGGGATTGAGCTATTCTTTCCAGAGGTTTAGAAAGGTTAGAGAGAATGGAGATTGGCCGGAAGTCTTTAGGAGAAGTAGGATTGGGGATTTTGTTAATAGGTCTGTCTAAAGCTTTTTCCAAGCAGTAGAAAAAACTGAGTTCTGGAGGGAAAAATATAGATGAAAAGTAGAACAGGAAGGACTTCGGGAAGGCATAATTTTAACAGTTTGACAGGTATTCCATCAAGTCCGATGGAGTATGCATGAGATTTCATTATAGAGGAAATAAGGTCGGTTGGGGAAATAGAAATTATCACTGTTAAATGAGGTTGATAAGAAAAACTGGTAAGAGGAGGGTGAGCTGTTGCTGGTGAAATGAAATGAAATGAAATGAAATGAAAATATTTTTTAATGAAGAGAAGAATATTTGGGGTGGTCAGTCAAAAAGGAAGGCAAAAAATAAATGATAATATTTATTTTTTACATATGCTGACGTTTCGACCTGAAGTTCAGGCCTTCATCAGGGCTAAGAAAATAACCAGATAACAAGGTATGAGAAACATAAGTAGTGATGGTAAAAAAAAAATAAATAATAATAATGACTAAGAACTAAGAGATAAATAATAATAACCGTAATTAATAATGACTAAGAACGGTAACCGTAATTAATAATGACTAAGAACTAAGAGATAAATAATAATAACCGTTACAGAGTGTGGAATGATGAAGTAGGCATAATCAAAAAGGGTGACATAGGTGTTACAATGGGAATCTTAGAATAAAATGTATAACATAAAAAAAAAAAGAAATATGAAGTTATATAAGAAATGAAAATAAATACTAAAATTAAAACATTGAGAATGGAGTAGTTAGATAGAAAATTGAGATATTGTAAAGTCTATCAAGATGTACAGACAATGTATAATATAATAAAGAGTTAAAAACAGAGAAAAGGAATGAAAGGAAGGAGGGAAGAAATTGAGAAAGCTGAAATAAGAAATAAATAAAAAACGTCTGTACATCTTGATAGACTTTACAATATCTCAATACAATATTAGTCATTATTAGTTCTTAGTCATTATTATTTTTTTTTTACCATCACTACTTATGTTTCTCATACCTTGTTATCTGATTACTTTCTTAGCCCTGATGAAGGCCTGAACTTCAGGTCGAAACGTCGGCATATGTAAAAAATAAATATTATCATTTATTTTTTGCATTCCTTTTTGACTGACCACCCCAACTATTCTTCTCTTCATTATCCACGACAGACAACCAATTACCAATTATGAAAATATTTTTTTATTATCCTGGGACTGTTGTCCCTTTAGGACAAATTACAGATACAGAATAAATGCCTGTGTGGCCATACATAAAATTAATTATTTACATTTATTATTAAGATTAAGATTTTGAAAAAAGAATAAAACAAAAATTGAACTATTACACTAAAAACATTCTGATATGTATAATACAAACGTGGGAAAATAAAATAGCATAAGAAAAGAAAATCATTTCTGGGGGAACTCTAAAAGTTCGTCTACGAGCCTCACGTCACTTTTGCATGTCATGGATTTCTGGAAACATCCAAGGAGCAGGTTGGTGGCGAAAGGTTGAGGTTTTGATAGGAGCATGCATGTCAAGAATATGGATAAGATTAGAAGTGAGGATGTCTACCATATGATCAATAGAGGTATAGCAGGAATAAATATCGTCCAGTTTAGGATTTCAAGATCAGGTAGGATTTTTCCCAAGATTTCGGAAAGTTGTGGTTTTAGGAAGAAACGTGGGAGTTTGGATATCGTACGATAATTGGATGAGATCATGAGGAAAAAAGGAAAGGAACGGGTAATTGAGAACATGACAAGAGTTTCTGCTCTGAATCGATGATATGCAAGTCCAGCCAGGTGTCAGACCAACAGGTATGGTGTGTAGGACCGAAAGGAACAATAAAAAGGTTAAGGGAGAAGAAGAGGATTTCCAAGTAGCGATTGTTGTTGGATTCGGTGAGGAGGTTGGTATTAAGATCACCAGAAATAATAATGTTATTATAGAAAGGAACACAATTGTGCAAGGTTGATTTGAAGGATGGGTCAAAAGGAGTCAAAGGAGGGCGATATACGACCACATAAAGGAGAGGATGTGTTTTACAAGAAATTTAAGCGAAGAGGAATTCAATGTGAGGATGATTGGTAGGGGAAGAAATATCTAGAATATGGAGTTTCAGGCTATTGTGGGCATATAGACCAACACCTCCGCCAGTCCGGGGAACCCGGTCATGACGGATGAAGGTATAATCACGTAAGGAAACGGAGGAGGAAGGGATATATGACTTAAGCCATGTTTCAGAAACTGCAATAATGTGTTAGAAATTATAGGTGAAATATTGAAGAAATTCGTCATAGTAAGCAGGAAGGGATTGTGAATTAACATGGCAAGTAGTTAAGACGCTAGACATAACGGAAAGGAGAAAAGTATATATATGATGGATGACGATGTAAGTAAGAGAAAACTGTGAAAATAAATTTGGAAAGAAGTAAATAATGTTTGTAAAAGAAGAGAAAAAACAAAAAAGAGTTAGGTTCAAAAATATGAAGGACTAAAAAAATACATTGGTTAAAATAGAGAAATAATAGTAATAGTAATAGATGGGCAACCCAGCACGGTGCTGTATTATACAATACAAGATAATTGGGAGTTTACGGATACAATCTGTAGGTTGACGGAAATAAGAAGGTCAGCAGAGAACCTCTAGATCATTTGGTTGGTCGATGTGTATCACTGGATGGCCATCTCCTTTTCTGCAGCGCAGTCTACCCGCCGAAAACCATACGTATTTTAGCTTACCAGCCGCTCTCTTCTGACCTGCGAGCCAATACAGTCGTCTATAAGCAAGGTTTATTTCTTCACCCAAATATATCCGGTGGGAATCGTTTTCCCGCCAGCCAATGTCTCGAGTTGAAAAGTCTCTTTTCACTTTTCTTCTTTGTACCTCGTTCTGCTTATATATATATATATATATATATATATTATATATATATTGTAGCAACTAAGTAAATACATTTATTGTAACGAAAATTAAATTATCTGCTCCACTATAAGTGAAAAAAAAACTTTATTTAGCACAAAGTACAATGAACACTAGTACTTCATGCTAATATTAGCACTATCTAACTATATTATCAAGATATGACTACTGGTGGGAATACAAACGAGGGAGTATATATACAGGCTTGGGTTGGATAGAGGAATCCAGCTGTTTGCTGACAGTAACATTATTTATCGTAACTCTTACCTTCTGCAGATTTCGAACTCAGTAAGAAAGTAATCAGTACAGACCTTACTCAAGATCTGAATGTTTGTGAGACTACCGGTTCTGATGCTGGTGGTTGAAGTTATAAACAACTATAATTAAAATCATAACTTTTTTGGGAATTTCAAAGGCGCTCATTCTGGTCACATGCCCTGCCCACCTTAGTCTGACAAGTTCAAAATAAGTGACTAGGTCGATGTCTGTATGAAGAGACCTGAGCTCCCTATTTTTTTTCTTTTCCTACAGATATCAGCGCCCATAGATCCTTCCGAGGACTCCTCGCTCGAAAACACTCAGCTTCATCTCATCACTTTTCCTCATCGTCCAAGCCTCTGAGCTTTATGTCAAAACATTTTTAAATGCTGTTTTATGGTCAGTCGAATTTCTGTAATTAGGGCTACGTCAATGTTTTTGTCTTGTAGTAAAGCTGTTAATTCGTCAACGTGATTTCTAATACTATTCGCATTCCAAAAGAGAATGTATATGGGTTTTGGGATGTGAGTCATTAAGGATTTTTTAAAGGAGAGATGAGCCGAGATACGAGATTTATGAGGAGTGATTTGAGTGGGGTAACTAGGGATTTGAAATCGGTGAGGAAAGATGTTAACAAACTAGTGAGATCTGTTGCATTTGAAAGAGAAGGAATATGAGGATTTTGAGATTGTTGATGGTTAGGTATGTTAGGATGAACAGGATATTGAGTTTGGGGTTGAGGTAGTTGCTGGGGCAGGGCTTCAAATGTATTATTTGGGTTCTTACCTCCAAGTACTTCGGAGTATGATACATTATTATTAACAATTCTAGAATGTTCTCTTTTTGGTCTGGTTGTCTCATCTTGAATCCGGTTCTTCTGGTACCTGGATTTGGCAGCCATTGTAGTTGGCCGGGCGTACATCTAGGCATAGGGCACAAACTGCAGGATCTTGTATAGGTTTGGTGCACTCTGCTGATTTGTGTTGCTCACCACAATTAACGCAACGCGACTAGTGGTAGCAATAAGTCTTCGTGCGGTCATACGCCTGGCAATTGTGGCACTGCACGATTTCCTTCTTGGGTATGGCTTCTCTATCCTCACGGTAGTAAAGTACAACCTCTTGATTTCGTATAATTTCTTAATACCAGGTGATGGCTCTAGATTCACAAATAATAAAGATAGTGGAACTTTATTTTTTACTCCAGGCTGCTCCTTATTCTCCTTCAGAACCTTGGTTACCTGACGTACTTTGAAACCAAGCGTCGTTAGTTCTTCTTTTATCACTTCAGAATAAATAATTTTTCTGCCATGAGGCAGGATTCGAACCTGGGACCTTCAGTATTGGAAGCTTAGTGCCCTACCACTGAGCTACCCCGTTCCCAAGTTCATTATTTTGGGGGTTGAGGGGTGCAAATTTCTTATCATCACTCATAATGATCTCTCCTGTTTTATTTGGTACGTGGAAATTTGCATTCGTTTCTGACAGGTACTTTACAATTTTTCGGTAGGTTTCTTCAGTATCTGGTGTTATTTTTGTATAGTTGATCCTGTTGAGGCAAGAATAACTGTCGGAACAGATGTCGTTTAGTTGTGTACACAATAGCTGGAAATTTTTGATATTTTTTACAAATATCGGATGAGGCCTTGGTTCCTTGGGTATTGCTGCTGTCTCTATTACTTCTCTGTCATTATAAAGCACTTGGAACAGGTTTGGAGTAAAGAAAGGAGATTCTTCAACCATTTCTTGCGAAGACGTACCTGGTTGAGGCTGAGAATCTAGTTCTAAAGTGTTCACTGTGGTCATTGGAGCGATTTCTCGCAGGCAGCGACGGTTTTTTTTTTTTTTATTAAATCCGAAAAGTTACGTAACGTGGATTCACAGGGGCGCAATCTCAAATACTATAGTATTTTCATAAAAGGCGCTCCCCAAAATATAATAGTCTACCCTGATATCGATTAAACCCGAAAAGTTACAAAAAGTCGATGCCCGGGGGCACATTCTCAAATCCGACAGTATTTTAATAAAAAGCGCTCCCCAAAATGTAATAGTCGACCCTGATATAGATTAAATCCGAAAAGTAACAAAAAGCCGATGCTCGGAGCACATTCTCAAATCCGACAATATTTTAACAAAAAGCGCTCCCCAAAAGATAATACTCAACCCTGATATTGATTAAATCCGAAAAGTTACAAAAAGTCGATGCCCGGTGAGGCAATCTCAAATCCGACAGTATTTTCATAAAAAGCGACCCCCAAAACGTAATAGTTGACCCTGATATAGGTTAAATCCGAAAAGTTATAAAAAGTCGTTTCTCGGGGGAACATTCTCAAATCCGACAGTATTTTAATAAAAAGCGCTTCCCAAAAGATAATAGTCATCCCTGATATCGATTAAATCCGAAAAGCTACGTAAAGTGGACGCACGGGGGCGCAATCTCAAATTCATCCGTCTCGTCAGACAACGGGATCGCACCTATATCTTTAAACGACATAGATCAATCTATAGACGATGATGGTTTTACTTAAGTGAAAGGAAGGAAAAAGAAATATGTTTAAGAACGATATTCTAGATTAACATACAATACACGGGCGGATCTACGGGGGAGGGGGGCTTTCGGGCTGAAGCCCCCCCCCCAAAATGGAAAAATATAACCATGTTTTATGGGAAAAAAAATTTTAAAATACCTCTTAAAGTATTATTGTTCGTGTAATTACATTTAAAAGTACTTAAGGAATAAATTAAACACCATTTCATATAGGTAGTTAGTTTCTTTCTGTTTTTCCAAAGTAATTATCGTTATTTTTATGAAAAAAAAAGGTTTTGGGCTGAAGCCCCCCCAAAATTAAATCCTGGATCCGCTAGTGATACAATACACCATCTATTTGTATCTATATGTGTGCGTTTATACCGTGTTTATATGTATATATATTTTGATACATATGTGTGTACTGTCTGAGTATATGTAAATGTGTATTTGTTTGTATTTTTATAAATCTAGTTTCTTTTATATGCCTGATGAATATATTGTTTATACTTTTATATAAGCCTAATGTGCTTTGTACATATTTAGCTTCACCACTTTAACTTTCATTTCTCTTATCATTATTAAATTATTTATTTAATACGATATTTACACTTTCTCTCTATCACTACTATGTTTGTTATATATATTTTTTTTCTCGCTTTTCAGCTTCTATTACTACTTTTTACTTTTTTCTACTGTTGTTTCAAATGGAAAACGGATCTTTTCTACAACTAAATATTTACTACTCTACACCTGTTACTATATATCTGCATATATTTTCATTCTTCTTTTATTATATTATTTTTATTACTACTACTATCACTTAATCACCTATTTATTAATTTACTCGCGTAGTCTTTCTACTATTACTCTGTTATTGTTTATCCATTTATTTATTCTCTATGTTATTGCTGATATTTTCTTCTACATAGTTTCATTTATTTTTTTTACAATTAAATTGTACTATCTAACTATCCTACCTTACTATCTTACACCTATTACTCTTATGTGCGTGTGTGCCTATGTGGGTATACATCTACATAATACTGAAACATGGCGGTACTTCAATGGAACTGCAATGGTCTAAAAACACATTTTAATGCTTTAAAAATTCGAATAAAAGATACAGACCCATTTTGCCTCGCCCTTCAAGAAACACACCTTACAATAAAATACAACTTTACCATAAAAAAAATTTGATATATATAGAAAGGATAGACCAGTCATCACGGAGTGTTAATAGCCATTCACAAATCCGTATATTCAGAATCAATCAATATTAACTCTAATCTACAAACGGTTGCAGTAAATGTTCATCGGGGTTCTCTTTTACCATATGTAATTTATACATTCCACAAGACCGTATAATAGGTACACAACAGCTCTTAGACATCTACAATCAACTACCCGTCCTTTTCTTTTTATTGGAGACATTAACGGTTAACCTCTTATAAGGATCACAAAGCATTAATACACGATGCAAAATAAAAGCAGATTTTATAGATATTTTTAATCTACTTTTACTTAACACCGGAGAACCTATCTTCCTTAGCCATGGTTAGGGCACTCTCTCTTCAATCGACATTTTTCTGTCTAATATTTCATTATTCAATATTATAGACTGGACTATATTTCCAGACTTGTACAGAAGTGATCATTTCCCGATTGTCATAAAATTCAAAACAACAAATCCCACTAGGGTAAAATCAAGATGGATCCTAACTAAAGCTGATTGGACTCTATTCACTTCCCCAGCCTCACCACCTCAAATCCTCCGGGAACAAATGAATATCGACAAAGATTGAGAAACCATCACGAGTACGATACTGGAAGCGGCTAAAACATCAATCCCAACGACCTCGGGCTCACCAAAAACAGAACTTGTTCCTTGGTTTAATGATGTATGCAAAAAAGCTGAAGATCGCCGCAAAGCATATAAAACATTCGAAAACTATATGAACTCTGAAAATTTAATAGGATATAAGAGACGTTTTATATGTAGGAAAATAAATAGCCAATGTAATACCAAATCGTGGAGCAAATTTGTGAACTCCATAAATTCCTCTGCGTTACCAACTGACGTCTGAACTAAAATTCGTAAAATCACCAAAACTCCCGCTTCCTTTCGTTACACTATTTTAATCAATGGAGGGATATCGGACAACCCATTAACAGTTTCAAACGCATTTGCCAATTTTAATTTATAATTTCCAAAGAAATATATTTTGGAAGATGAATCATTATGTTAGAACCTCCCTTTTTTAATGTGGGAATTCAAAAATGTTTTAAGTTCCGTTAAAGGCTCTACTCCTGGCCCTGACCATGTACATTATGACATGATGAAAATCCTTCCAGATAACACACTGGAATGGTTGCTTAGGTATTATAATCATATCTGGTCTACTGGACATTTCTCAAATAAATGGCGTGATTCGGTGGTAGCTCAAGTTTTGGAAAACGGAAATGACAAGCTTTCACTGACTATGTGAAACTATCGCCCTATATTTCTCACTAGTTGCTTAAGTATAATAATGGAACGGATGATTAACAAAAAACTAATGTGGACAATAGAGAATAACAATTTGATTCAACCCTGTCAATCGGGATTCCGTAAGGGCCAAAACACCTTAGATCATTTAGTTACATTGAAAGCCGAAACACGATATACATTTATCAACAAACAACAAACAATAGCAATATTTTTCGATATGAAAGAGGCTTTCGATAACATAAACCACTCCATAATACTCAATAAACTATCATCCGTTGGAATAAGAGGACAAATGTATCGCTATATCAAACAATTTTTCATACACTGTTACTTTATTGTACAAATAGGATGCGAATTATCCGATAACATGAACAGCTCAATGGTGTCCCCCAGGGTAGTGTTCTGAGCCCAACTCTGTGCTGTCTGGCGATAAACGACCTGGGGCTCAACTTGCCAAAAGGAGTTAAACCACTATTCTTCGCGGATGATTTAGCTATATTTTGTCGATCTGAGAATATTACCACCATATAATCCAAATTACAAGACGCTGTTAATAGAATCGACAACCCGTCTCTCTCCATTGGTCTCCGATTTTCTCTCGAGAAAACTAAATGCTTACTTTTCAGTAAGAAAAGAAATATCACACACTCACCCGAAATATACCTAGGTAATTCCTCAATCCCATACTCGAACCAGCATAGATTCTTGAGTATAACTTTTGACCGAAGAATGACATGGGAATCGCACATCTCTACCCTAAAAATAGCCGCCACAAAGAGATTAGCTCCATTATCTATCTATAATATAATAAATAAGATATCTAAGAATTATTACCTGGAGTCCGGACAGACTTAAGCTGCTAAAACTATATCGCTCTTTGATATGCTCCAAATTATATTATGGGTGCTCTGTATAAGGTTCTGCCCGCTATCGGACCCTGAATAAACTCGATGCAGTCCATCATACAGGCATTAGAATCGCGACTAGCGCATTTCGAACAATCCCCATTCTCAGCCTCTGTTCTGAGGCCGTTATACCCCCTCTTTTGTTTAGAAGAAAAAAACTGACTATTAACTGTATTTCAAATTTACTTCCTCAAAATAAACATCCTACCCATAAATACATCTTCAAATCAAAATTTTCCAATGCTTTTATAAACAAACCAAATTCTACACTTCCACTGTCAGAAAGAATCTATTCCGCAGCTCAGTTCCTTAAGAACCTATATACAAAACAGAAATTCAGAACCAGCGTTGGATCCACAAACCCCCAAAACAATGCTCCATCTATCCCGATTACGCAAAAGCAATACGTCATCCTCTGAATATAAATCCAAATTTTCCCATATCCTACAAAGAATCCCATAACCATTTTCAATTTATACTACCGGCTCGTTATTAAGTTATGTTAGTTTCTGAGATGCCCATCCCCGCCAATGTCGATGGCTCATGAACCCCCCTCTCCAAAAATTGTAATACTCTCCTCTTATTACAAACAGTGCAAGCGGAAGTAGGATTTGACAAATCGTAAATCATATACAATTACACTTGCTGTGCTCCGCCCCATGTTTTCCTCCATGTAATCTATTTCGGAACTTTTCGCTCCGAAAATTCACAGGTCCTTCGAAATGTTCCCCTCCCAAAACTTTCAAACCCAGTCAAAAAGTGCCCTCTCAAAATTTTCGATGGCGCGATTTGCGCCACGATACCACCTTTACGATACCTCTTACGGGGACCCCTGGTTAGTTCTTAAAATTATATTTTGGTAAACATTATGGTTTAATATTCCAAGTCAGTTGTACCATGTTCATTTATGGTTTTTATGTTTAACAATTTTTCAGCTCTACAAAAACTTTATACCATTGTTAATAAATGATTTAAGATCTTTTTTAGATTTAAAAATTTATTTTTACGGTCTATTTCTTGGTATATTTAGATATTTACTTCTGGGCCATAACTATGACAAAAACCTGGACTCATGAAGAGTGGACTTAATTAAAGAGTAAACTGGCAACATTAATGGATTATAGGTGACGATCCAGAGTGGATAAAATAAGAAATTAAAAAATTTCTTGAATAGATAAAAAAAGTACCTGAGAAGGTATGGACTTTTAAAAAAAATTCCTGAAGAGAGATCGTCAAAAGAGGTTTGCATTTAGAAAATTGGTGGAATGAGCAATTAGAAGATTGTATGATGGGGCATACTTTGCGATTATAGGATAAGAAAATCCATTATTATTATCATATCATGGAAAAAACTTATCTAAACAAACAAATCAAGTGAGAGAGAAAAGCAGATTAATTATATTATAAAATCTGCGAAAAGTAACTTTTCATTGAAGCAACACTGAATGATTGTTACCAGTCCGTGCTTATCATAGAGATGGTATCGGTTAATGTTGTGATGTAGTTCTTTTATGTAGTATTTCCCTTATTATTTTGTGTTTACTTTAATTTATATGTATTTTGTTTATCCTATTATTTAAAGTTTATCCTTAAATTTCATCTTCGATTTTAACAATGGTCGATAGACTCGGTATGTGTTCAAAATAATTATTTATTTTATAATTGGACTTAAAAAATAGATCAACTTAACAACTACATATAATAATTTTAAGACATATGTTAATTCTTGTTTTTTTTTTTTTTTTTATCACACAGTTAATGTGTATTTACCATTTGTTTTTCCTGAGATAGTAAGATTTGGTATCAAATCTCAAGGATTTTTTCTGTAAATGATTCACATTATTGCTATAAACTTGTGCTGGTGTTTATACATGGTGTTTTTTATTTTCTATTGCATAATATTTAATCATGGTGCTGTTAGGGTGTACATGTAAAAATTTGAATTATTTTTTCTTTGTTTTACTAAAATTACTTTAGATCTTCTTGCTTATACTTTATTTCAACTTTATCTTTATTGTTATTTGGTTCCAGTAAATTATATGTTTTTCACATTAAAATTGACTTCAAAAATCACTTAAGATATTTTTAGTATTGTATAATCTTATGTTTTTTAATGATATGTTCTTTATACATAGAGCATATAAAACATTATAGCTTAGCAACTTCTGTGGAAAATTAACTGTTAATCCATTGTATTCCTTTGTAAGACTTAAAATATAGTAGTCTTGTAGAATCTGGTGTTTAATTATTCTAAACAAGTAATTTTATATGTTTTGTCATATGTACTCTCTCGGCTTTTGGATCCGTATCTAATGGTTAGTAATAGAGGGGATCGACTCCAGTTATTGATTTTCATCATGCATTTGTTATTTATATATTTTTTATAAAGGCCTAAAATTTAATGAATGAAAGTGATTATTTTTGTTATTGTTTTTTGGTAACTTTTTATATAAAGCGAATCACAGCGAATACACTTATGCTGGTATTGAACTACGTAATTAATTATATGTATGTTTATATCTTATAAAATATTAGTAACTCTATGAAGGTCTAGAGTGCAGAGCCTGCTGAGAATGTTTGGATGCTGTGTATTTAAATTTATGGTCTCGCCCACTGGACATAAGAGATATGACATCCAAATCAGAATGGTACTGTGCTGCAAGATTTATACAAGAGAGGAATAATTCAAACAATTAATTCCTTTTCTATTTCTTATTTAATTATCCTTCGATGATCCTTGAATAATCTATTGTTTTTTTTTTCAGATTTATTTTTGTCTTTACATTCCATTAGGATCAGAGTAGCCTAAATGGTGAAGCACTGATTTTTCTTTTCTGAATTAACTTAACTGAATATGGACTTGTCATATTGTTGTTTTTTAAAATAAAAATTAATAAGCTTTATCAGGTTAGTTACCTCGGCTTATAAAATTCTATTGACTCCATTTAATCCTAAAAAATTAGTACCTTATTTAATTCATTAAATAAATCAGGTATTTAATCAGGGTGGCGACCGACCTGAAAAAATGGGAAAAGTCAGGGAATTTTTTTTTAGTACATAAATATTTTTTTCAAATTGAAAGTACATATATAGTGGATATCATTTGTAACGGCCTTGAAGGAGTAAAATTCATTTTATAAACGACCACAGTTCTATATTCTTCCACCTTTGACTATCAATAACGGTACTGGTCGTTATATTGATATCGAACGAGCGTAATGAATAAAATTTAAGCAAAATGGACTTAAAACAGTGCTTTTTTTGAAACGAAAATATACCAATACTATTTACTATTTGTAATTTATACATCTATTGACATAATTGTTTATTTTTCTAAAATAATGAACTTGGGAACGGGGTAGCTCAGTGGTAGGGCACTAAGCTTCCAATACTGAAGGTCCCAGGTTCGAATCCTGCCTCATGGCAGAAAAATTATTTATTCTGCCTCATTGGCCGTGAGGCGACCCTGGGAGATGAAGACCCTCCTGGGGCATACCCAGCCTCTATAAAGTGGGTATCCTTAATTAAATAATTGATTAAGGGGGAAAACCTGACAGTTGAGTGTGATCCTGGCCCGATCCCCTCCCTGCTTAACCGCTGGCCTTGAAACAGTACTTTCCCTTAAGAGTACTGAACCCAAGACCTTTCATGGGTTGCAGTGGTACGGTTTTTTTTTGTTTTTTTTTAATGTACTTCTTAACGGTAATTTTGTTTATAGACAAACATTTTATGTCCATTAGAACATTTTTCGATCTTAAAATGTAGAGCCCAGTCGAACATCAACTTCTTAAAAATTGCGTTTCACCGCATTGAATGTGTCAGTGTTATGATAGTTTTCACCAACTGTTCGCTAAACTTAATCCCATTCTTTGGTTAACTGAAAAAGATCACTGGCAGCTTCACAGCTAATTTTTTTAAAAACAGTATTGTGTCGGGGGCAGAATTTTTGTATCTATCCTCACAAAATATTTAATTGAGGTTTATCAAATGAATCACAAATTAATTTTAAATATTCGTTAGTCTTTTCATGCAAAATTTCCTTTAATCCTGATAGCAAAATATTGAGAAGAACTGATTTCGTCATGGGTAGCTCGTTGTTTTTGGATTTAAAAGATTCACCACATTCAGCATGCTGTCTTGAATAGATTCGCAATTTTTTTCAAATTGTTAAATGACTTTAGTTTAATTCTTGAACCAGGCTACTATTGGACTCTCTCCTCAGTCATTCTTATCACAGTACTAAACAGATATATGAATTTAACGCTAAAAGTGTGGAGTGACACTTAATATTGGCAAACGATAGATACCTATATATTGTTTAAATTTTATTTTGCATTATATTTTTAGTCAATTTATGTGGCTACGGTCAGTGCAATTCATTGATTGCCAAGCACTAATTCGTTCGACCCGTGGCACTCCTTGATGCTCTTAGCATTTGTTAACCAGAAATGTCGCAGTCGTTTTTTTGTTGTCTCTCCTTCCTTGCCTTTTGAGCTAAATAGGGGTTTTCCCAGACTGAGGGAGAGAACAGGAGAATTATCCAGAGTTAAAATCCCACAGGGCACCGGGATTTGAACTTGTAATTGTTTTTCTATCTTTGGTTATCAGATTGCTGGGGAACACATGATGCTGTGCACACACGTTAGCCCGCTCGGCCATCCCACTCCCCTCTCCACCCCAGAAATGTCACTGTTGGTGTAGTATGGATATCAATTATGCTGTTTATAGTAATAAAGAAACTAAATTACTTATGAGAAACTACACTAATATACACTTTTTTTAAAAATATTATTTTATTGAGAAAGATTACATTTTGCCTCAATTAAGACCATTTAGTATTTGAGATGTGAGAGACTCATTCGTAAAATCTATACAATTACAAAAAAAATAGAGATTATAACAAAAGAAAGAAAAAGAAAACTTAGTAAAAGAGAATAAATAAAATATGAGACAACATAAATAAAAAAAAAAAAAAATACCTTCATGCTTATTTACATCACATTAATATTAGAATTCTCTTAGCTAACTTTATTTTATAATAGAGAAAATCAGAGCTTTGTATGTCTAGTATAAACGTTTACCTCCTCTAAGTTTATAAAAATAAAATAAAGGTGATAAAAATGAATAAAAAATCCTGATCAAGCTTAAACAATGTATCTTCTAAAACATTATATTTGTTGTTTACTAAACTTTTGTTTTACTCAAATGATATTATAGTCAATTTTCTTTCATGTAAAATAAATAAATTTAATTATAAATTATACTCTATTAATTTTTGTGTCCCCAGACATTTTGGTCAAGAAAAACTACCTTTAAATCGGAAAAAGTCAGGGAATTTTACTTTAACTATCTGGTAGCCACCCTGTTAATGCATATTGATTCTCAAGAATACCTCAGAGCAATAACAGAGATCTTCAGTAGTATGGTCTACAGATCTTAACATAATTGCTTATACTTTTAAAAATATAAACCTACTTATAAAATATATATTATTAGTTACATAGTTCAATACCAGTATAAGTTCATGTATACAGTACCTGAAAGTGTGGAAGAACAAATTGAGAAAGTCCAAAACTCAGCACTACTGATAATAATATTTTAGTCACACTAAAATAATATTTTAATAATAATAATATTTTAGAAACACTGCACTCACATAAACTCAGGCCCTGCCACAAGAACCTCAACCTCGAGAATTCACATCTCAACCTCAAGACCCTTATCCCATCTCTGAACCTAGGCCTAATAACCAGATATTCATTCCTCCTCCTCCCAATGCCACTGACCTCACAAGCCTACCGACTTCTTTCCTCTCTGAATTCAGGTCACTCATCATTCCTCTCATTTCCTTACTTCCTAATGTTGTACCCAACCTCATCCCAGTGCCAAGAAATCCATAAATGTCCCCAATCAAATCCCTCTCCATTCTCTTTTGGAATGCGAATGGTATTCGAAATCACATCAACGAACTAACAATCTTATTACAGGACAAAAACATTGACATAGCATTAATAACTGAAACCTGACTTACCAACAAACGACTATTTAACATCCCCAACTATCATATCTATCGAACCGATCATCCTGGTGGAACAGCACATGCCTGGCACTGCCATAATTATCCATCAATACCTTTCCCTTCATCTGTTCCCTTTACCAACCCATAATTTCCTACAATCCGCTGCCATGATAATCCAAACTTCCATTTACCCAATAACAGTAGTCGCAGCTTACTCCCCGCCTAAAATACTCATCTCCGAATCCCAATTAACTTCCTTCCTTGACTCCTTAAGACACCACTTCTTTCTAGGTGCAAACTTAAATGCTAAACACCAGCAATAGGGAGCCAGAACCACAAATTCCCGAGGACTAACATTGCTGTCTGCTCTTAATTCCCATTACAGCAACATCCCCTTACCCAATTCTCCCACATACGGGCCAACAGATCCTAACCACAATTCCGATCTCCTAGATTTTTTCATCCACAAAGGTCTAGGGTCCCTTAATTATTATATTTCAAGACTTTATGGTCTTTCCTAAGACCATAGTCCCCTAATCCTAACGTCTCCACATCAGCAATTCCACGTTCTTAGGGAGTCTAAGAGAAATTCTTGGAAATAATTTGGAAGAAAACTACACCCTGATTATAGAGACAACATTAAAAAGTTTTGGAGAAAAGTTAAAGGCCTAAGAGGAAAAAAAGGTAGACCCATAAGAAATGTGAGAAATGAAAATGGAGACATAGTAACCGATACTGCTGCCATTAGAGAATGATGGGAAGGCACTATGGCGAGATATTTACAGAGCAAACAGAAAGCTCTGAATAATCAATTTCCAATCAAGGTGAACAAGATTAAGTTCTGCGCATGCGTTAGCCATAGTTGTATACTCGTCATTTCATCTCATATAAGTGACTTTATTAATAGTGAAATAATTCATGTTATATGTGAAAAAGTAGTGTAAACTGTTAAGTTGAAACTGGACATAATAAATAAGGTGAGTAATCACTTATTTATAACGGCATTGTGACTTTATTAATAGTGGAATAATTCATGTTATATGCGAAAAAATAGTGTAAACTGTTAAGTTGACAATTAAGTTGAAACTGAACATAAATAAGATGAGTAATCACTTATTTATAACGTCATTGTGAACAGTGTAAATAGACCTGAGGTTAGTGATAGATAACAAGCCGACCATATACATTTGTTAATCCCACCAGTAGACTGCTACCCTTTGGCGGAAGTAAGTCTATGTTACTCAGGCTTCTCCTAACCCATGTAATATATACATAATTGATAAAGGACATTTTTTGCTAATTATTACATTTACATCTAATTAAATTAACGTGAAATGGGCTATTTTCACATGGTAATATCGAGCAAAGGTAAAAATCCAACTTAAAGATTTAGGAGTCTCGATACCACAAAGAGTTCACCTATCAAGAAAAGGGCCAGACGCTCTAAAAAAAATACTCCACCAGCTACACCAGAGAGCTCAGTAAGACAAAGTTGAAAATCAACCCGCCACATCAACACAAAATATGTCAACACTAGTTATGCCAATAGAAGGTACGTTAGAAGAATCGCCCTTTTTTACAGTTAATCCATTCCAAGTGCTGTCAAACACACAGAATGAACAAATGGAAGCAGCACCCATCCCTAGTGAACCTAAACCTTCACCAATATTCGTTAGACTTTGTAATGTGTCTAAAATTAAATAATATAGTGGACTCAGGTAAATACTTATGCCAAAGCCACACAGATATTTCAGTTATTAATTCTATGTCAATGTTTTTTTTTCCTGTAATAAGATTGTTAGTTCGTTGATGTGATTTTGAATACCATTCACATTCCAAAGGAGAATGGAGAGGGATTTGATTAGGAATATTTATGGATTTCTTGGCAGTGGGATGAGGTTGGGTACAACATTGGTAAGTAAGGAAATAAGAGGAGTGATGAGTGACCTGAATTCAGAGAGGAAAGAAGTCGGTAGGCTTGTGAGGTCAGTGGCATTGGGAGGAGGAGGAATGAATATCTGATTATTAGGCCTAGGTTCAGAGATGGGATAAGGGTCTTGAGGTTGAGATGTGAATTCTTGAAGTTGAGGTTCGTGTGGCAGGGCCTGACTTGGTGTGGGTGCAGTGTCTCCTTTGAACATCTGAGCATAGGACACTCTTTTATTCACAGTTCTAGAGGGTTTTCTTGGTGGCCTGGATGTCCATTCTTCTCTTGGAGCTGCATACTTCTATGCAATAATATAATATATAATTCTTCTCTTGCTTTCAATTTCTTATATGTTTGGCAACTCTTGTAGTTTACTGGGTGCCCTTGGTGACATAAAGCGCATACTGCTGCTTTCCTTCTGGACTTCTTGCACTCCTCTGTTTTATGTTGATCACCGCATCTGACACATCTAGGAATATAATGGCAGTAGCGTTTCGTATGACCGTGAGCCTGGCAGTTATGACATTGTACAATGTCGCGCTTAGTGTAGGGCTTTTCTACAACAACGCTAGTGTAGTAAAGGCGCGTGACCTTGTATATATCTTCGACTCCTGGCGATCATTCAAGTTCAAAGAAGAATAATGGTAGTTTTTTTTTTTTTTTTTTACATCAGGTTGTTCTTTATCCTCTTTAAATATATTCACTATTTGGCGAGCATGGAACCCCATCTCAGTTAGTTCTTTAATGGCATCCAGCGGTGTTGATGGGTGTAATCTCCTGATCACCACCCTGAGCACTCTATCTTGGCGTAGCTAATATGTATGATAATCCGCCTTAGTGTCAGATAAATACTTGACAATTTTTCTGTAAATATCTAGAGTGTCAGGCATTAATTTCGTGTCATTAGTGTGGCTTTGGCATAAGTATTTACCTTAGCCCACTATATTATTTAATTGTAGACACATTAAAAATTCTAACGAATATTGGTGGATGTTTAGGTTCACTAGGGATGGGTGCTGCTTCCATTTGTTCATTTTGTGTGTTTGACAGCACTTGGAATGGATTAACTGTAAAAAAGGGCGATTCTTCTAACTTACCTTCTTTTGGCATAACTTGTGTTGACATATTTTGTGTTGATATGGCGGGTTGATTTTTGACTTCGTTTTCTGAGCTCTCTGGTGTAGCTGAGAGTATTTTTTTTTTTTTATAGCTTCTGGCCCTTTTCTTAATAGGTGAACTCTTTGTGGTATCGAGGCTCCTAGATCTTAAAGTTGGATTTTTACCTTTGCTCGACATTACCATGTGAAAATAGCGCATTTAATGTTTATTTAATTAGACGTAAATGTAATAATTAGCAAAAAATGTCCTTTATCAATTACGTATATATTACGTGGGTTCGGAGAAGCCTGAGTAACATAGACTTGCTTCCGCCAAAGGGTAGCAGTCTACTGGTGGGATTAACAAATGTATATGGCCGGCTTGTTATCTATCACTAACCTCAGGTCTATTTACACTGTTCACAATGCCGTTATAAATAAGTGATTACTCACCTTATTTATGTCCAGTTTCAACTTAATTGTCAACTTAACAGTTTACACTACTTTTTCACATATAACATGAATTATTTCACTGTTAATAAAGTCACTTATATGAGATGGAATGACGAGTATACAACTAAGGCTAAGGCATGCGCAGAACTTGATCTTGTTCATCTGGATTGGAAATTGATTATTCAGAGGTTTCTGTTTGCTCTGTAAATACTCGCCATAGTACCTTCCCATCATTCTCGAATGACAGCAGTATCGGTTACTATGTCTCCATTTTTATTTCTCACATTTCTTACGGTTCTACTTTTTTTTCCTCTTAGGCCTTTAACTTTTCTCCAAAACTTTTTAATGTTGTCTCTATAATCCAGGTGTAGTTTCCTTCCAAATTATTTCCAAGAATTTCTCTTAGACTCCCTAACAACGTGCTTTGAGATATTCCTCTTATGAACATAGAGACCAGTTTTACGAAGACTTATTTGCCGTATATTCTTTCCAGCCTGTTTTTTTGTTCACTACTGCACAATTAACTTCTTAGCTCTTCCATTTCTGTAGCAGTCTCCTGGGACGGTCATCGTCTCGAACCCTTAGGTTTGAGTCGTGTCCCTCATTGACTGCGGATGTGCAGGCATCCTCCTGTACATCGGCAGGCAATGTAAAGCCGTAGCGATCTACTAATTGCGGAGCCTGAGACCAATCGTGCTCTGAGGTCAGGGAAGCAGCTTCCCGACTAAATTGGTACTACGGGGCATCGCCGGAGCCCCGGCGGCGCTATGGGTGGACGGCGAGAGTGCTTGCACTGTTCGGCCGTGGCGGTCGTAGTGGTCGATGTGTTTACGACTACTCGCTGCACGACACCAGTGTTCAGCTAGCCTTGGCGTTGTTCAGGCTATCTTCTGGTACAATGTGTAGCGAGTGGACGGAAGTTATGGTAGTAGTAGTTGTCTTATTCCGTGGGCACCTGTTGTGTGCCTGCATTCTTGGTGGTGTACCCGGTCCAGGGAGTAAGGTTGGAGGCCGGTTAAGGCTAAAACGCTAGGTATGGCTTCCAACCGATGCTCCCTTGGTCCATAGTGTACCCGGTGGTACTCTGTAGCAGTCTCCAAAATACTGCTTTTATTATCTGAACACATTTCATCTATATGCTTATCCAGATATATCAGTAAAAGTTGATGGTCTAGTAAGTTTGTATATAAGATTTTTTACTTGGGATTCCACAGTTCTGTTGTACCAATTCTTTCATATGTTTCGGGTTTCCTGTTCATCGGCATAATGATCCGGGTTTCTGCAACTAAAAGCAGATAGTTTGTACTGAGCTCTACACCTCTAATTACTTTCATATCAGCAAAATAGCATCTTAGCAGTTCTGTTGTATCAATTCTTTCATATGTTTCGGGTTTCCTGTTAATCGGCATAACGATCCAGATTTCTGCAACTAGAAGCAGATAGTCTGTACTGAGCTCTACACCTCTAATTACTTTCATATCAGCAAAATAGCATCTTAGCAGTTCTGTTGTATCAATTCTTTCATATGTTTCGGGTTTCCTTTTAATCGGCATAACGATCCAGGTTTCTGCAACTAGAAGCAGATAGTCTGTACTGAGCTCTACACCTCTAATTACTTTCATATCAGCAAAATAGCATCTTAGCAGTTCTGTTGTACCATTTCTTTCATATGTTTCGGGTTTCCTGTTAATTGGCATAACGATCCAGGTTTCTGCAACTAGAAGCAGATAGTCTGTACTGAGCTCTACACCTCTAATTACTTTCATATCAGCAAAATAGCATCTTATATTCTTACTGTAAATGAAGTAGTCAATGATCTGCTTGTGTTTTTTTTCTGTGCAGAGAATATTTTATGCACATCTTTGTGGGGAAAAATGTATTGCCTATTAACAGATCCGATTCTATACAGAATTCAATGAGTCTCCCTCTATTAACATTTTTAGTTGTTTCCCCTCCATAAAGTCCCATGGTACCATGTGATCATCTATTATCTCTTCCTGTCCTAGCATTTAGGTCTCCCATTATTATTACTTCTCTTCCTACGTCATGACTTCTACTGACTTATCTTTCCAGTTCAGCATAAAATTGCTCTTTGTCAAATATATCGGCATCCCCTGTAGGTGCTTACACCTGTATTAGAGTAACCCTACCTACCAATAATTGCATATTGACCATAAAAATTTGGGAAGAAACGGGTATATTTTTCAACCTTGGAGTAAATGCTCTCTTTCAAGATAATACCAACTCCCTCTTTAGCTCTTTTACCTTCAAGTACTCCTGAGTGTATAAAGGTATGATTTTTTTTTCCAGTGTAATCTCTCCACTATTTTTTCTTTCAACTTCACTTTTACCAAGGATATCTGCTTCATATTGTTCCTCTACTATTTCTACCTTGTTTCCTGTAATTGTATGTTCCAAGTTGCTAAACGTAAGTCCATAATCACTCCGTTTTCTAACCGTTTATTCTGCCCAAATCCAGGGGTGGCAATGTTTCTCTGAATCTAATTTACCTCCTTACGGGTGGTTGGTCCAGTATGAAGGATCCTGTCACACAGGGGAACCAAACGCTTAAATCGGGTACAAAATACTAATTTTCAAGTATTTATTTTTCCTTAAAGAATTAATATCTTCTTGAAACCAGATAGGTGGTGATATCGAATGTACAAGGAATGATTATTTTGAATATGTTTCTCATGATGAAATTTAATTTCAAAGTTGGTGTTATTAGGAGAGTTAATTTGAATGAAATGTGATAACGATATGTATAATAAATAGCTGAAAGGAAAAGACAAAATCCAAGGAAATAACTGTAAAAACATGCGTCTACCAACAAATACCCGCTGGTATGCGCATCAGACGCGACTCAAATTGTCACCATTTTGACCATAAAACAGTATTTCATACAGTATGAAACTGTTGCATCTAAATATAGACTCAAAAAACGGACCAAAATCACGAGTCTGTTAACAAATGCCCGCTGGGTCATCATACCTTTTTGGCCAAAAAAAATGGTGTCATTTCATAATGCATTAAACTTTTTTCAGTTAAATATAGACTTCAAAAACACTCGTCTGACAACAAATACCTGCTGGATACGCGTTGCAGAAGCATCTCAAAATCCCACCTTTTTACGTCAAACATTTGTATTATTAAATTCTGCATGAAACTTGTAGCATTATATAGATTCCAAAAAGGATCAAAAATACACCTGTGACAACAAATATTCGCTGGATACACTCTGCAGACAGACTCAAAATCTCACCTTTTTCAATACTGAAATAGTATCAGTTTTTACTACATGAACATTATTGCATTAAATTTTTATTATATTTACTTATTTATTGAATAATATAAATTTCTGTCACTTGGACATTGGTTATAGGAAGGTAAGATCACATTCACACTATATGTACAAAAAAAATGAAAATAAACAGAAAAATAATAACAACTAAATAATAACGAAAAAGTATATAAAATAAATAACTTAAAAATAAATAAATTAAAAAAAGCAAAAAACACATACATACCTTTATACACTAATTATAATCTGGCAACTTTGAGACAGGCTTGTCCTCTCTCTCCCCCCCCCAACTATGGAGAGAAAAGCTGGACTCCATGAGATTCCTTCTCTCTCTCTCTGCGTCACTGGTACTAAAGCCAGCGGAGATTGATCGTGAGCTCTTTAACCACATACACTCATGTCTTGAGTGGAGAATCTGACCATTGACAGAAACACACTCCAACTGTCAGAAAGAATTATTTCAGCAGCTCGATTCCTTAAGAACTTACCTTTATGCACTAACAGATCCAGGATTTAATTTCAGGGGGGCTTCAGTCTGAAAGATTTTTTTTTTGTATAAATATATTAGGATAATGACTTCGGAAGAAATAAATAAACTAACTACCTACAAATGGTCTTTAAGTGATTATTGAAGTCCTATTAACTGTAATCAGATGAACAATAATACTTTTAGAGATAATTTTTTTCATAAAACATGGTTATATTTTACCATTTTGGGGAGAGAGCTTCAGCCCGAAAGCACTTCCCCCCCTCCCTCCCCCGCAGATCCGCCCGTGCTTTTATGCTCTTGAGTCGAGAATCTGTGGAGAAACCATATAGAAAACCAAAACCCACCTTGGATCCACAAACCCTCCAAAACAGTGCTCCGTCTCTCTCGATTACTCAAAAGCAATACCTCACCTTCCGAGTACAAAACCGAATTCTCCCGTCTTCTGCAAAATATTCCGGAACCTGTTTTAATTTACACTTATGGTTCGAAATTCGATGATGCTGCAGGTTCTTCATTTGTTATCCATAACTCCACCCATAAAATAAAACTTCATAAATTAAACAGCATTTACACAGTGGAACTTCATGCTATAGCCTCAGCTCTCCACTTCTGTATGTCAATAACTCCAGGCACAATAGTCTTGATAACCGACTCCTTGAGTTCATTAAAAGGTTTAACCGACATGTACTCAAAACATCCAGTTATCCTAAAAATACAGAAATACCTTCACATTCTTGAAAATTTGGGAAAATCTGTTTGTTTTATATGGGGTCCCAGTCACGTGGGTATAGTTGGTAACGTGCTTGTAGTTACGGCAGCCAAACAAACACTCGCGCTCCCAGACCGAGGTACTCATATTCTCACCCCTCCAGAAATGAATTTTCCTCTCAAAAAGGAAATATCGGATAGTTGGCAATCTATGTGGAACAAAAGTCCAGCTAGCAAATTAGAAGTTGTTAAAAAATCAGTGAATCCTTGGAACACTTCAAACCACCCTAATCGTAGGGAGGAGGTTGCCGTGACAAGATTAAGAATAGGACACACAAATCTAACTCATTTACATCTCATCACTAAGCAGTCACCACCAAATTTTCACCACTGCAATGGCTTTTTTTTTTTTTTTTTCTCTCCTAAAGAGTTTACAAATATAACCAACTCACAGGCGTTGATGATCCTAGGGTTTTACGCTTTAAGCCTGAACAAACATTTCATCATATCTATAGATATTATTTTGTCCATCCATTTGTTTGAGAATTAAATTAATTAATCAAATAAAATCAATCAATCATGTGCAATTTCTTAATAACCTATTATATGAATAGATTTTTACGTACATTTTTCTTTAAATTTGTTATAATTTGATTACAAATTTTATTTAAGTTTATTGAAAACGAGATTTGTCTCAGATACATTTCTAAAAAGTAAAAAACAGTTAAAAAAAATGTATACTTGCAATTTTCATGTTTACTTAAAATGCTAGTGTCTTGACAATGAGGCACAAGGTACTACCCGTATTTATTTTTCAATTCTATTGTTTTCACAGTAGAAAAAGTTTAATATTTGATGATAATTCTTGTAATTTTCTGTGAATCATAAAATTTAAAACATTTTTGGTCTTTAGTATCATAAGCTGCTCCATATAAAACCAAGTTGGTACAATAAATTTCTAGAATTTAATAAATTTCAGTTATTCATGTATTATTATTCATATGTTCACGAATATGTTAGAAATATGTTCAATGAATATGTTAGCAGTTTTATAATGCTAGATTTAAAGGATTTTAATTATTAAGGCCCCCTTATATTCCTTAATCAAAGAAAAATATTTTTTATAATAATTCCAATATTTGTTAATTACTTACAGTAGGTTGTTTAAAAGAAATTTACAAATGTTAATTAAATAATTTAAGCCGCTATGCAGTGCCGTAGTCTTAAAATGGAAATAAAATTCTAAAACTGTGTAATGTTAAAATGGAGATCATTTTCAAAAACTGTGGCTCTGAAAACATACGAGTAAGCCCTTATAATTTCTTTTATTACTTTTTTTAATTTGACTATTCACTTACACTATATTGTTGTTTATGTATCTCTGAGGCTCCTTAGCCCACATTTTTGTCTTTCTGTATTATTCTAAAGGGATTCGTCCCAGAATAAATAAAGCATTATTATTATTATATCTTAGAAATACAAAAAATTCAAATAAGCCGCAACATAGTGGCGTTATCTTCAAATGAAAATCATTTTATAAATGTACGGTTCCGAAAACATTTAAATACCCCCTTATATCAAAAGAAATAAAAAAAAATTAATAAGCCGCAACATAGTGGCGTTATCTTAAAATGGAGGTAATTTTATAAATATACGGCTCTGAAAACATTTAAATAGTCCCTTATATAAAAAAAATCCAAAAAACTTAAATAAGTCGAAAGGTAGTGATGTAATCTAAAAATGGAGATCATTTTAAAAATCTAAGGCTCCGAAAACATGTAAATAGAACCGACCCTTATATCGAAGTAATAAAAAAAAAACTAAAATAAGTCGAAAATCAGTAGCATAATATTAAATAAAATAGAGATAATTTTCAAAAATTGTGGCTCCGAAAACATATAAATAGAGCCTTATGTCAAAGAAACAAACAAAAAAAACTGAAATAAGCCGCAACGCCGAGGTGTAATCTTAAAATAAAGATAATTTTCAAAAACTGTCGCTCCAAAAACGTATAAATCGACCCTTATATAAAAAAAAAACAACTGAAATAAGCCGCAATGCAGTAGCATAATATTAAAATAAAGACTAGTTTCAAAAACTATGGCTCTGAAAACACCTAAATAGATCGTTATATTGAAATGAAAAAATAAGTTTATTCTGGGACTAATGTCCCCTAAGAATAATAAAGAGTTACAAATTTATGGGTTTTGGTTTGGCTTAGAATTATAAAAAATACAAACTAATTAACTGTTGATTGTTATTGCAATTGTACAGTAGATTGAAATTAAATAGTATACAGATGCAAGTAATTTTACACGTTTGCAGAAGTTTGAATGTGGACTTGGTGGTGGAACAGGAATTGTTTGAAGGAATTTGTTGAGGAATTGGAATTGAGGATTGACGTATGGAGGTAGGAAGAGAGTTCCGAAAGGAGGTAGCACGAATGACGAAACGTTTGCTGAAGGAAGTAGTTTTATGGGAGGGGATATATAAATCTATAGGTTGATACCTGGTATTAGGAGAGTGGACAGAGGGACATAGAGTAAGGAGTTCCAGGATGTATGGAGGGTTTTTGGTTTTGAGGACTTGAAAAAGAAAAACACCAAGGAGGAATTTTCGTCGGGAAGTAGGATAAAGCCACTTCAACTCCGGTGTACCGGAATGAAACATGTGAACGCCTGGGGATCCCGAAGATGTTTCTTATGAAACAGCTCATGAGTTTCTTCAGTCTCATTTCTATCCTAACAGATAGCCCTCCATACACCATACATCGGTAGTCGAAGTGGGGGAATGTAAGAGAGGTTACAAGGAGCTGTCTGTTTTTTAGATTAATACAATCACGGAATCTTAGGAGTTGTTTAAGGACAGTTACGAATTTTTTGGTGATCTGGATGATGTGGTTATTCCATGAGTGGTTTTAGTCCGAGGTTACTCCTAGGGAAAAAATGGATGGGGTGGTTATTGAGTTTAAGTAGAGGATAGTAAGGAAGGGAGCTATTGAGATGTCTGGACCCTGACAATAGCCTTAGTTTTATCTGCATTCAGCTTTAATTTATTTATTTATGCCCATCTGTTGATGCAGTCAATAACCTCTTGTAGCTTTTGGGCAGCCTCAGGCATCTCAGAAGGTTGGAATTAAATTTGGAAATTAATTAATTAATTAATTTGGGAATTTCGCTCCTTTCCTTGCAAGGACATCCGCTTTTTCATTGCCTTAAATTCTCTTGTTACCAGAGACCCACACTAGTTCCATCCTCTTGGAGCAGGCCGGTGTCTCCCAAGCCTGTTTACACTCCTGCACCAGTGTGGAGGTCACTTTGGGAGACTCCAATGCTTGTAGTGCTGACTGACTATCCGAATAGATAGTGATGCCAGCATTCTCGCAATTACTAACTTCTAAACAGGTGGCTGCAGAAATTATAGCAAACACCTCTGCTTGAAATACTGTAACATGTCTACCTAGTGGTATGCTTAATTCTATATTTAGGTTCTCTATATAGACTCCTGCGCCCATTAAACTAGTTAAGTCTTTCCTTGAACCATCAGTAAAACAGAGCAGGTAGTCCTTTTCGAGTTTATGCTGAACCCTGTGTCCAGTCTATTACGTTAGGGTACAGGTAGCTACTATCTAAAGTAAGGTTTTTTTCAAGCGGCGGTGAGAGGTACCATAAGATAGGTAATTCTTTTCTCACCTTCTTGGATTTTTCTAAGTGTGGTGTCCCCGTTAATTTCCACTGCCTATTATCCTTCATTCTTAAAAATGCCATAGCCGCCTCCCCTATTATCCATAGGTGTAGCGGAGTCAATGACAAAAAGATTTAGAGGGCCTTTATAGGTGTCGTGCGGAATGCCCCGTAATGATAATGCAGGCCATTCTTTGAATGCGACATAACATTCGCATATGAGTGGCCTTATTTACGGCTACCCTCCACACCACGCCTCCGTATTGTATTCTAGGTCTAATTATTACCGTATATATCCAATGCATGACTTCAGGGTTAAAGCCCCAAGTTATACCTACAGCACTTCTTACTTGCCAAAAGGCTATTATAGTTTTCCTTTTAACTTCTGTAAAATGTGGTCCCCAGTTCAGTTTTGAATCTATGGTAATACCAAGAGTTTTGAAATTCTGTCTTAGTCGAAGTTGCTTGCTAAATAATTTAGTAGCCTTGAAAACATCCAGTTTACGTTGCTTTGTAAAAAGAATCAACTCAGTCTTTAATGGGTTAACTGATAAGTTCATATCAGTACACCATGTCTGAACAATGTTGCATGCGACTTGCATTTGTTCAAAAATGGTATTCATGAACTTTACTGTGATGAGGATCGCGCTGTCATCTGCGAATGCCTGGGCATAGATCCCAGCTTCCTCTAGTCTATTTTATAGGTCATTCATTACCAGGCACCACAACAGTGATGAGATGCAGCTCCCCTGGTGGCATCCCATCACCGCCTGTGCCTGCAATCTGACTGCTTCTTCTAAAACAACAATAATTCTATTTTGTAGTACGAATCTTACCCAGCTGATAAGTCCAGTTGGGGCAGATATGTTTATTAAGGCTTTACAAACTGCTTCCGGTTCAGTCTTATCAAATGCCCCTTCTATATCAAAAAAGAGTCCTAACACAGACTCCTTAAAGTGCAGGGCATTTTATATTTTCCCTATTAGAGAGTGTAGGGCTGTATCCGTAGATTTTCTCTGGAGATAAGCATGTTGGTTTGGGTGTAATGGATAACAAGGCAGCACTTTATTAGTTAAATGAACTGCCATCAACTTCTCCAGTATCTTAAATACAAAGGAGGTTAGACTTATTGGGCGATAGGCTTTTGCAACACTATATTCCTTCTTGCAGTTCTTAGGAATAAAGGCTATTATTGATTTCCTTCCAGGATTTGGGAAAAATAGAATTTTGGAGAGAGAAATTATACAGGGTGTTTCATAATTGCAAGGCACTATCTTAAGTATGTGTTCACTAGCACAAAATAAACAAAAAAAGAAAAGTTCATATAAACATATATCTCAAACTCATTTATTAAACAGATATCTAAGGTTAAAGATTTATTATTTATTTACTACATTAAGACTGACTGTACAAAGTTTAACGTGTTTAATACTAAATAACAGGTTTTAATCACCTGATAAACAAATGAACGATAAGCAATGACAGTAGTTGCTCATCTGTTTGTCTAGTTCTGTGTGTTTTAGTGTGAGTGAATACTGTGACACAGTTCAATTTATGATTATCATGGGAGACACTATAAATTTATTCACTTTTGCAGAACAAACAGACATGCTTTTAACTTATGGTGAGATACATAGAAACGGTGCTGCTGCTGTTTGAAGATATTGTGAAAAATTTCCTAAGCTAAGAATACCAAATCATAAAATGTTTGAGGCCATTGAAAGACGCCTTAGGAATAATGGCACACTAAAGCCTATACGAGTAAACGCCGGTCGACAAAGATTTCGACGACCTGCAAACGTTGAAGAAGAAATACTCGAAGCTGTTCAGTTATCTCTTACTACTAGTACCAGAAGATTATCATTTTTCCTCTACCAGTGCATAGCAAACTTTACACGAACTACAATTGTATCCATTTCACGTATCGACACACCACGTGTTACCAAAAGATTATAACAAGCGCAGAAATTTCTCCCAGTGGTTAATTCGACAATGCACACAAGATCCTAATTTCCTGAACTGCATTTTGGCTACTGATGAATCTTGCTTTACAAAAACGGGATTCTTAATTTTCGAAATACCCATACTTGGGCTGAAGAAAAACCTCATACGACTGCTTTTGGACATTACCAACATACCTTTTCTTTTAATATCTGGTGTGATCTTCTAAGCGACAACATCATCGGCCCCTTCTTTTTGCCACCTAGGCTGTCAAGTATATCTTACTTGCATTTTTTGCAAAATAATCTTCATGAACTCCTAGAAGATATTCCGCTAGGCATTAGGCAAAGGCTGTGGTTTATGCATGACGGTGCTCCAGCTCACTTTTCTAATAGTGTCACTGATTATTTAAATGCAACTTAAGGAGACCGATGGGTTGGTCGAAACGGACCTGTTAAATGGCCACCACGATCTCCGGATTTAACGCCATTAGATTATTTTGTGTGGGGCTGGATGAAGTCTATGGTTTATTCTGCGGCAGTTGGCACGCAAGAAGAGCTAAGAAATCGGATCGTGGAAGCCGCAGTAACTATCAAGCACCATCCTGATGCTATATGAAGAGCCAGAGAAGCATGGATTTGTCGTGCTGAATGTTGCATTCAACAAAATGGAGGCCCCTTTGAACATTTATTCTAAATGTTGTAATAATAATAAATAAATAGTAATAATAGATCATAAATCTTTAACCGTTGATATCTGTTTAATAAAGAGTTTGAGATATATGTTAATATGAACTTTTTTGTTTATTTTGTGTTAGTGAACACATACCTAAAATAGTGCCGTGCAATTATGAAACACCTTGTATATGTGCAGAAGTGTGGGAAGTAAGGCTGGAAGGCAGAGTTTGATAACTTTAACTGGTATTTAACCTAAGGTAGAACAGGTATTGGGTGATAATTTTAACATAATCGTTCGTTTTGGATTTAAGGGTAGCTGAGAGTAGGGTAGTAGGAGAGATATCGATAAAATAAAACTTATCAGAATCAAATAGGGTTTCGGTGATGGAAAAAAATGAGCTTTCAGATGAAAATGTGGATGAAAAATGGTTAGTGAAAAAGGAATTCAGCTTGTTCAGATCGACTGGATATTGTGTGAAGGTTTTCGAGCTAACAACAGAGAGGTTCTTAAGGATTGTCCATTTGGATTTAGGATTGAGTTCTTGGGATAAGACGTTATTGAAGCATTGAGCTTGGGCGCGGCATATGGAGATTAGTGTGAGGGATTTAAATGCGATATAATGCTGAGGCAGTCGAGTTCGTCTGTAGCATCTTCTAACAGTCTCTCTTCTCCTCATTAGTTTTCTTATTTCTGTATTGATCCAAGGAGTGGGAAGACATCTAAAGACACGTGGTTTTAGAGGTGCGTGACGATTGAGGAAATCAAAGAGGTTGAAGGAAAGGCATTCAACCATGTCATCGATGGTGGGGAGGGAATAAATGTGTTCTAAGGAAGAGGAAAGGAGATCGAGAAAAGGGCTGTTGTTTTCAGTGGTTAAGGAATTAAGATCCCTCCAGAAAATTTGTTTGAGTTTAGGTGTAGGAGTAGAGACGTTATATGATATTTCAATAAGATTTGTGATATGAAAGGAAGGGAACTGGAATTTGCGTAGAGGATAATAGGTTATGAGGGGAATCAATAATAAATAAGTCGAGTCAAGTATCAGTGGATTGAGTGTGATGGGTTGGTTGAAAGGGTACAATAAATAGGTCTTGGAAAAAAACTAAGTCGATAAGATATGTTCTGTCCGGAGTATTTGAAAGGAGGTTGGTATTGAGATCATCTGCAAAAATAATATTTTCAAAGAGAGGAATATATGTAAGAAGGGAGGATTCAAAAGTAGGATCGAATCGAACACGAGGAGGGTGACAAATAACAATGAAGAGTAGAGAAAAGGTACTGGAGGAAACTTGGACAACCAAATATTCCTTGTTTGAGAGGTCGGAAGAAGAAAATTTTAGAAGGACTTTGGTTGTCAGACTGTCATGAACGAACAATCCCACACCTCCAACTGTTCAGTCCAATCGATCATGACGAAAGAGGGTAAGTTGGGTAAGGAAACGGATAGGAAATGAATATCATGTTTGAGCTAAGTTTCAGAAACGGCTATACTATGGTGGAAGTTATGGTAAAAGTAATTAAGGAATTCATCATAATGTGCTTGAAAGGATTGGGAGTTAACGTGTTCGAAGTTAACTTGATCGAATAAATCTGAAAAATTAAAATAAAACGCAACGCAGTGGCTTATTCTTAAAATGGAGATTATTTTCAAAAAATGGGGCTCCGAAAACATATAAATCAATGCTCTTATCGAAAAAATACAAAAATCTCATATCGCAGTAGCACAATCATAAAGTGGAGAATATTTTCAAAAACTACTACTATGACAACATCTAAATAGACACTTATATTGACGAAGTATAAAAACTCAAATAAGTCGAAACTCAGTGGCGCAATATTAAAATTAAGTTCTATTTCAAAAACTGTGGCTCCGAAAACATAAATAGACCCTTATATCAAAGGAAAAAACACTAAAATATGATGCAACGCAGTGGCGTAATCTTAAAATGAAGATCATTTTATAAATATACGGCTCCGAAAACATTTAAATAGCCTCTTATATCAAATAAATCAAACAAATTTAAATAAGCTGAAATGGAGTGGTGTGACCTTAAAATCTTAAAATTGCCCTTGACGTTAAGGCTCTGGCAGCCCATAAGTCACCCTCAGCATGATCTTTTGATTAAGTCAGCATAGTCTTGATTATATGAGATACATCAAGGTTCTTTATCGTGCAAATCAAATCTCTGCCTTGCCTTGGCGATGTGTCCAATGATGTTGACTTTATAGCTTTTTTTATTGCTTGAACTTCGATGGATGTTAATTTCTAAATATTTATTTGGAGATGGAGATATAGTTGACTGTTAAAATTATGAGAATGAAAAAAAATTAGGATATGCAGTCTTTGTATTGTTTATTAGGCTTACCAACATTTCTGTCCAAGCATGTGGTCATCATTAGGGTCAAAATTGTTTTAAAAATTATAATAAAATAATAAAAAGGCTTAGCGAACCCGAAGGTTCGATGCCGACACCACCAAACGCTTATTGCACACCTCCCTCCATCGTTCGCCGTCCGAACCCAGTCCCTTCAGATCGGCTTTAATGCAATCTTCCCACCTTCGTTTCGGTCTACCCCTCGGACGCTTACCATTCGGCACAGCAAATATTAACCTTTTAGGAATTCTCTCGTTACTAAGTCCAACAACTTTACAAGCCCATTTGATTCGCCGCGATGAAATTATCTCAATTATATTACTCGGATACAGTTCACGCAATTCGGCGTTGTGTAACCGTCTGAACTCTCCGGTTAACTCATCCTTCTTCGGTCCGAATATTCTACGCAATACTTTATTTTCAAAAACCTTAAGACGCTGCTCATCCCTTAATGTAAGCGGCCAAGTTTCGCACCCATAAAGAACTGTAGGCAAGATAATTGTTTTATAGATTCTAATTTTTAAGTTTCGGGACAAGAGGCGCGAACTAAGTAGTTTTGTCACAGAAAAATAACAAGCATTTCCCGCCTTCAGTCTAACCTTAATTTCTTCTTCAATTTCGTTTTTTCTAGTTATCGTAGAACCTAGATACCTAAACTTATCTACCTGTTCAAACATATTACCATCTATATCGATATCACCAGTAGTATCGCCATTTTTGCAGCTAACCATATATTTTGTTTTATCCACGTTTATTTCGAGTCCTAGTTCTTTACCGGCTTTCATTAACGTTGTCGTATTTAGTTTTATAGTTTCAAGGTCTTCGCTTAACAGTACCAGATCATCCGCATAGCCCAGCACGGATGTTGTCCCACCCAGATCCAACCCTTTCTCGGTACGCATTACCTCCCTAATGGCATGTTCTAATGCCAAATTGAACAGGACAGGCGAAAGGGAATCCCCCTGTTTTAAACCCGAACGAACCTCAAATTTTTCGGACAGATTATTACCGATTCTAACTTTATTGAGTGTCTCCGTCAAGCACATCCTGACTAGATTTACTAATTTTTTAGGAATCCCCTGCTCGATTAGAATATTATACAGTTTCTGGCGGTCAATAGAATCGTAAGCCTTTTTAAAATCTATATACAGCTGGTGAACAATACCGTTGTACTCCAATTTTTTCTCTAATATTTGCCGTAAAGAAAATATTTGATCAATAGTCGAACGATTCCGTCTAAATCCGCATTGGTATCTCCGATAATTTCCTCGGCGTATTCCGTGATTCGACTGGTTAAGATTAAAGTAAATATTTTATAACATACCGGAAGGAGTGAAATTCCTCGATAGTTATTACAATTCATCCTCGGACCCTTTTTGTGAATCGGAATAAGAATAGATTCTTTCCATTCTTCAGGTAATTTCTCATTCACCGAGATCTTTTTAACCTACCGATGTATTTTTTTAAAAATTACATTAATAAAATAACATGTAGACAGAAGAATGTAAAAATATTCTCTTCTTACTTTATTTTAACATTCACATTTAATTTTAAATAAATATTTTAATATTTTATGTTTAGTAGTAAGTAAATAACACAAGATAAAATGTGGAAAGTACACATGAGATTATAGTATCGTAAACATAATAGTTGGCCAAGATTTTTTTTTTTAATAAATAAGAATTTTGAAAAAATGAAAAGGGCTAAGAGTAACTAAGGTGAATTCTTGAACTATAAAAAATAATTGTTATACAACAGGCAAAGTTAAACGGTAAGATATAGTAAAAAAATGAATATATATGAAAAAGTATGTGGAGCAACAGATGGGATCAAAAGTATAGAAATAAAAAATAACAATTTCTTCGTTTTATTCTTTTGTTGGGAAAAATAACAAATATAAATAGTAGCTAATCAATTAACATTGGTTGGAGTCTAGTCTAATACTGAAAACTAAGTGTGCTATGATATTGATTTGAGTGGTAGGAGAGAAAAGGAGAGCTGTGATAACTGCTATTAAACAGAAAATATTAACATGAGAGTTTCTAAACTAAATGTGCCTCAATGGCAGGTAGTCCAGTCAACGAATGCTCGAAGTCTCCACTCCTAGGTGGTGAGCCAGATGTAGGGGAGGGGCACCTATATGTCACTCACTTTTTTCAGTTTTTCGCTTATGTCAGGAAAACTATCCATCACATCGACAAAGATGTTGTATACAAAATTAAAGCTGATAAAATTTTCAATATGATTGATTTTATATCTGTTTTCGCTATCTTGCTTAGTTTCCGAGATATCCATCATCAACTATTGCTAATATGGAAAAAAATTGTTTTTACTCTATTTAACTAGATAACTTTTGATTGCTCTGTTTTACTATTAAGCCATGAAGAAGGAAGTTTTTAATAATTCAATTTTCTTCAAGAATATATGTTATTTAACTGGTTTATCTGCAACGGTTCAAAAGTTGGATCTCAATTATAACTTTATATGGCGATTCCGAGAATTTGCAGAAATTTTTTTTTTTTTTTATAATAAACGTTATTGTATATATATATATATATATATATATATATATATATATACACACATACATACATAGAGAGTTAGAGCAATATAATTATAAAGAATATTATTTTTTCTGCAAATTCTCGGAATCGACATATAACGTTATAACTGATCTAACTTTTGAACCGTTGGAGATAAACTAGTAAAATAATTTATATTCTTGGAAATTGAATTATTAAAAACTTTCTTCCCCCATGACTTAATCTTAAAATGAAGCAATCAAAAGTTAACTAGTTAAATCCAGTAAACAACATGAGGTAAACATTTTTTTCTCCACATTAGCGATAGCTGAGGATGGGTATCTCGGAAACTAAGCGAGATAGCGAGAAAGGTACATTATCAGTCGTATTGCAAATTTTAACAGCTTTAATTTTGTATAGAGCGTCTTTGTCGGTGCGATGGATAGTTTTCTTGATATAAGCGAAAACTTGAAAAACAGCAATAAACGTGATAAATTTTTTTTTTTTTTAAATTAACCATTGTTGATGCCGGATATCTTGGAAACTAAGCGAAATAGCAAAAAAAAGGTATATAATCAGTAATTTGCAAATTTTATCAGCTTTAATTTAATATAGAACATATTTGTTGATACGATGGATAGTTTTCCTGATATAAGCGAAAACCGGAAAAAAGTGACCTATTAGGCGTTTCTCCCCCCTTCCCCCCCATCTGGCTCTCCACCTAGGAGTGGGGACTTTTTGTATGTTTACCTCCTTACTAGTCTAGACTATGTCTTAAAGTCAAACATCGTGTCACCGCCATTTCCTTCTATAATCATTCATTGACTGGACTAAGGATGGACTAGAGAGAGGTATGGCAATTAATATCAGAGAGAGCAAAAAAGTAATGGATACCAGACCAGATCAGGAGGTTGTTGGAATTCTTTGCGAAGGAGAAATACTGGAAATGGTGGAGAACTACACATATCTATGTGCAGTAATAAACAAGAATGAAAGGGTCAACCGTGAAATTTCTCATTGGGAAGAGCGAGGTAGAGATGTATGTAAAAATACATATTTTTAAAGCGCCATATTTATCTACCCCTATATATGGGAGTAAAAGCTGGGTTCCATTAATCAAACTCCTAAGCAGAGTTACTGCTACTGAAATGAAATATCTTCGAAGGCTAAACCAGGAGGGACCAGATCAGAAATGAAAAAATAAGAGGAACTAGGCACTGTCTCACTTTAGGATTCTATAGAAAAGAACCAACTGAGATGGTTTTGGTATGTATGCCGAATAAATGAAGACCGTGACCCACAAAAATTCATGGAGGCAAGACCAAGAGGAAGACCTAGATTGTTGTGGATAGAGTAGCATCTCTTAGATCAGGCAGAACAGAGGTATGCGGATAAGGGATATGAGGGCTCTAACTTAGCATCAAAATGCTTGGGATTCATGGATCGAGGCACCTCCATTCTGAAAGGCACAAAGCAGTTAGAGAAAGAAGAAGAAGAAAACTAAATGTGATTGTTAAAATAAAGTAATAAATAAGTTAAGAATATTTACATATTTCTAGCAATATGTCATTTTTTAAAAATATTTAGCTTTGATGACCCCATGCTTGGGTTGATTATTAATGCCTATTCTGCATATATTAATGCTTATTCTGCTTCTATTTTTTTTTTTTTTTTTTTTTTTTTTTTTTTTTTTATCAACCTATTTAGAAAATATAAATGCAAAATAATTATTTTATAATTTCAATGGTTTTGATTAAGTTTTGTTTTTTTAAATTAGTGCAGTTGAATGTATGTTTTTGTTTTAATGTACTTTTCTATTTTTAGTTAATAGTGAAGCAAATGCCAGGAGAATCAGCATGGTAGAAAATTGCTTTGGAAGCTCAGGACAGGTATTTAATGTATAATTTTAAATATTTTAATAACTATCATAGAAATAATTTTGTAGATTAAGAAGATGCACTTTTTAAATTTTAGACATCTTCCAAAACTGATACCAATCTCATTTTATTTTAATTCAGTTTATGTATATTATAATTCAACGTTAATTTGAGATTTGCCACTTTAATTTTTACCCAGGAGTGTCTTATTTTGAAAAAAATTATATTCTTATCCATTGTGTGCTAAATTTAATGGACACTACTTTTCCTTCTTTTTTTTTTGCGGTTGGCTCTACAGGCCTTGTAAATCTTTGTTTGCCAGCACCAGCCTTCATCACTGTCTATCTTATGCTACTGCTTCCCGGTTAACGTCATGAAGCTCTGCACCACCTTTGTTTATTCTATATATCCATCTAGTTTTTGGCTTCCCATGAGGTCTCTTGCCAAATACTGTGGCATTCATTGTTGTGTTAAGGTGTCCTGATGGATTGCTTTAACCATCTTATTCTCCTTTATTTCACATCATGAGATATTGACTGACCACTTTCTTTTTGCAGTTCTTTATTATTCCTTCTCCTCCATGCATTAAGGTTCTGATTCCAGATTTCTCTGGTTTTCATGTTGAGGATTTATCACTCAAATGTTTCTCCACTTCTTTCTAAGGTGCTGGTTAGTGTCCAGATCTCTTGTGAAGATTGATTGTAAACCCTTAATTTGGGATTTCTGAAGATTTTGGGGATTTCAGTATCCTTGAGAGATAGAACAAAACTCTGTTTACACTTGTTAAATGCTGGTATATTTCTGTTAGTTGGTCACTGATGGAGGTTATTGTGGAGCCAAGGTATTTGATTCTGTCTACTTTCGGGAATAAAAGTATCCACACTTAACCTGTTGTTAGTGTGGAGTTTTCGGATATCATATATTTTCATTTATTTGTAGGCCAATTAGCTCTGTTTCTCTTTTCTGAGTCTGAGGGTGTCTAATTTGAATTTATCCTTGATTGGATCTTTAGACCTATCTTGGCATTTAAGTCTTCCATGACCAATTTTATGTTATATTTTGTTGCCTGGCCCACAACTTGTTCTCACTGATCATATAAATCATCTTTTATCTCATCATATTTTCTTCAGTTGATGCTGTGTGGTCTAGACCTCAGTACAATGTGTATGATAGATGTTCAGCTTGTTTTATAATCAATGGTTTTCGCAGTTTTTAGACGGAGTTTTGTCATAGTTTTTAACTAGAACCTAATATTAATTGTGTTGTATCTATGGGCAGTATTGAATCTTCACTATACTCGTTTCTCGTGTCAAGAGAAGAAAAGAAACAATCTCAGTTTTAGATAGCTTACAGATATCTAACGTAGACATCTTATTTAAGACTAGAAGTGATGAGCGCATGTGTAGAGATAAGACTAGGTACTAGATATCTATCAGTATCTCCAGTGACAAGGCAAGGGCTGTGTGAATAAGTAATATTATCACTTGTGACTAAGTGATATTATCACAATAGTGTAGTGCATGTATTCTTTCCTTTCTGGAATTATTTATCTATCGTACTGTTACTCTATTATCTATATTCCAAGTGTTATTTTATTTATTCTGCCATTCTACAGAAAATACTATATTTCATCACCCAAGGTGGTCATCCAAATCTACCTGGTATAGTGTAAAGGTGTTTCTAGGATAACTTTGTTGTTGCTTCTACAGATTGATTAAGAAAATATTAAATGTAACTGCATTCAAAACAATTTTGTATACTTAACAAAAAAATAATAATACACTTTATAAATCTTTAATATACAAAAAGCATTGATAACACAATTTAGTGGAATTATTAAAAGAACAAACAAATAATCACCGAAATAAGAGATAAATGGCATCTGATAATGGGGATCAAAAGGACATGGAACAGATAAAAAAAAAAAAAGTAGAAAAAACTCTTCTCATTTATATTGGTTAATTGAAAAGAATCATTTATAATTTCAAATGTTTTATAAAGGCTTAAATAACATGACCCAAGTGGTTTTATATTATTATCTTACTTAAGTTGTTACTTGTTAGTTGAAATTGAATTTGAAATGCAAATATTCTTTGTGAAATGTATAATGGTTTTATTAAATTTGAACTTTAATAATTTAACAGTTTTATATACTTAAATGAGTTTATAGTTTTTACATGAGTTTTATTAAACTTATTTATGAGTTTATGAAACTCAAAAGAACATAAGGAGCTTATAAAAATGTATTTATATCATTTAAAAATTGTCCTAATCTACGGGCATTATCTTTATTTATTGATCTTAGAAAACTAATACTATCGTACTATCAGCTTGTGATCCTAAACTTATTCTTCTTCCTTTTAGATAGATAGAAGATAGAAAAAAAAAACTTTATTCTGGGACTAAGTCCCTTCAGAATAACAATAATGTACAAACTAATAGAATATTACTGGCCTGAACGTTGAAACAATAAATAAAATTGATAAAATAAAATAAAAAGTAAAGAAAACCTTAGGTGCACAAGCTATATACAATACAGATACAACTATGTACAGAGCATTTAAAATTATGAATAAAACAATTAAAACTAAGAACGAATCATTTGAACTATGAACAGAATTATGGGGTGGCCCATGGGGTGGCCCATGGTCTGTATAAGCTCCAAACATTCCATGATGCAATTTGGAGTCCGTTATAGAAAGCCATGGTTGTTAACATGTTAAGACAGTCAGATTTTCTGAGGCTGATTTTTGGTTTCATAATGTGGTGTTTTTGACCCCTAACCTGGATGACCAGGAGGACCTGCCATATATATGACATATCACTGATTTGACCACTCCTGCCTAGTTCTTTTTTCTTGGAATAACCTCTACTCAAATATCTTGAAGGTGCCAAACATCTCTGATGTCGTTAAAAGTCTGTCCAGGGACTGAGGGGGCCATTCCAGCTAGGAGTACTTTCCTGTCAATACTTGTCAGGCCTTGGTGTACATCGGGTATTCAAAAAACAAGGCCAGGCCATCGCAGCAACAATTAGGGTTCTCTCTCTTATTAAATGAGTGCAACTCCTAATTGATATCTCCATGTCCTGCTAAAAGTTGAACACTCCAGAAATCAGGCTCTATCCAGGCATTTTTATCCCTTATCCTGACATCTGGGATGAACTCGTGTGGAAGTCTGCCTGTTTCGCAGGTGTCCCACCTTCTCTGCCATTCGGAAAGGACCAGGTCTTCAATTCTCTCAGCTACTTCCTCGTATGTTCTACTGGGGCACGTAAAGCAACTTGTTCCCACATTTGCTGGCAATCCTCGCTTTATGTTATATACTTCACTGTGGAAATTTGTATTTTTAGGTCTATTGGCATTTGACACGCAATGACTTGCAAAGCTAAAGTCGGTTCTGTCCTATATGTGGCAGTTACTAGTATCAGAGCCCTCATTTATGCCTGCTCAAGCGATCTTAAGTCTGTATTTCTCAGCCCCTGGTCCTAGGCCGGCAGCGCATATAGAGCAATAGGCAAGAATGCTGCCTTATACAGTGTTTATCTACGACCATTTCTGAGACCCCTTGTAGTTCCTGCTATGCTATTAAGGCAACTATAACATAAAACAGTTTTGCTCTTAATTTCCCTTAGGTGATTCGTGAAGTTGACCCTTCTCTCATGAGGACTCCCAAGAACTTTACCCTCTGAGATCGTTTTATTATTACATTTCCCATCTTTATTTTAGGAAGAAAGCCCATCGGCTCACCTTTTAGAAACAGGAGTCGGGTTTTCTCACAATTTAGGGAAAGTTTCTTTTCCTGGCACCATTACGAGGCAATGTTGTTAATTTCTGCTGCCCTAGTTTCCAAATTCTGTTGAGATCGAGCCTCAATACCAACAGCAAAATCGTCAACATATGCAGATGGATATATCCTGCTACCCTCAAATCAATCTGCAGAGGATTCATATTTCATGTTCTAGAGAGGAAGTCCTAAAACTGATCCTTGAGCGCACCCTCGTTGGATTGATCTCGATATCTTGTTTTCTGGCTGCTGATAAAAGATTTTTGGGGTAATTTAATTTTTTTAGTTCGTCTATTATCGCAGGTTACCACATCTTCAAACGCACCACGCGTCAAACGCACCAGCAACATCATAGAAGAGAACTACAAAGTACTTCGTTGGTGAGTCGTTGGCATCTCATGTTATTGACTTTCCTTTGTAACCTCCAAACTGATTACGGGATTGCAGGTTGATCACACATTTTAGGCTTTGCAGCATTAAACTTTCCCCATTACAATGAGGAGGTATATTGGTTGATAAGTTTTTGCAGTGACATCTGTTATACTTGGGTTCAGGACAGCTATCAATTCAGCTTCTTTCCAAATACAGGTGAATATGCCTTCACCCAAACATATATTTTAGAATGCAGATAAAGGGTTGCCATCTTTGCATTCCTCAGGATATCACCTCCTATAGTATCCGCCGGCCCTGGTGCTTTCCCCGGTCAAAGTTCTTTTTTTCCCATGACAATGCATCTTCAGTTTATAGAAGTTCGTGCATGGCAGTTCTTTTCTGCATGTGGTCTACACTATCTGAAGTCGGATCATCTTTCCTTTTTCACATCCACAGCCTCATCCCCCATTCTAGTTACATCGCAGTTGTGCATGAATAATATAAAAGTGTTTTTATTCAAGTTTTTACCAAGAGCTCTTTGATATGCAGGCCCCCATGGGCTTTTGCATTCCTCGAGGTATCTGTGCTATGATTCTTTCTTCGGTTTCCCAATTGCCATCTGCAAACGTCTGTTCAGGGCACAATAAGCCATTTTCAAAAAAAGGCACTAGCGTCTTTTTCTCTTCATATATATATATATTTTGTGTATATACATAGATAGAAAGTAAACTACATTCTGGGACAAGGTCCCTTATGAATAACAGATATGAACAAAAAAATAAAAACTACATCTGGCCAAAAATTACATTAGGCAATATTAAATAGGAGATACATATATATATATATATATATATGTATGTATATAACTTATTTTAAAATATATTCCGATAAACTTCGCCATATATATATGTATATATTGTGTATATACATACATACATACATACATACATATATATATATACATACCTTCAGTGTATGAAATTGTTTGGTCTTCCCCTCCCCTTCAGAACATTCCTGTATCAGCCTCTGGACCTAACCTATTTATCAACAAAAAATATAATTTGGTTTTTATGGTGATTTACTAGTGGTAAGCCCGTCTACACCTCATTTTTTTTTCAACCTTTACGAGGTTCACAAGAATAAAATATATTTGTCATACTTATGAATTACCTCCAAAAACTGAAAATAAATTTTTTATTTATTTATTGAAAATTATAACATTCTGTCACTTGGACATTAGTTTTAGTGAGGTAAGATCATATTCACACTATACGTACAAAAAAATATAAAATAAACATATGCAAAATAAATTATAATAATCAAAAAGTATATGCAATAAATAAAAATAACCAAAAAATAAGGAAATTAAAAAATAAACACATACATACCTTTGTTGAGAACTCTGAGGCAGGCTTGTCCCTCCAACTATGAAGGGAAAAGCAGGACTCCAGGAGATACCTACGCTGCTCTCTCAACCAAGTCACTGGTACTTAAGCGAGTGGAGATTGACAGGGAGTGCTTTAGCCACATATACACTATAGTGGCTTAATAATACAGTGCGGCGGCCATATTGGGTGGGCGGGAAACTAATATTTCAATAGTCTATCTTTGTTATTTCAATTTAAAAAGTAATTATTGCAACAAACTATTAACTAGAATGGCTTAGGAGATAGAATTGAAGTTGGGCAAGTTGAATGAAGCATATGAATCACTTATATCATGCGAAAATAAAGAATAAAATCAAATAGCAATATTTGTTTTTTTTTTCTATTTAACTTATTTTAAAATATATTCCGATAAACTTCGCCATATTTCGATTTCCATTTTCTTCATCTAACTCTCTCATTGGCAAATTTCACAAACAAGTTGATATAATTATTAAAACATTAAACAAAAACTGAGTGAAAATTAATTTTCATTGGAAAACCAGAAACTCAGTTCTAATTCAGCAACCATGAAATTATTGTTATTTTTCTTCTTAATATTCTCCTTTGAAAAAAAAAACTTTAAATAAATTAAATTATTTAATGTAAATTTATTTATTTTATTTTATTTTTTATTGTTTTATTGATTGTTAATACAGTCTGCCACACTGAAGGGCATTGGTACTTGGGCTATAGTATTCATTCACACAATTTGTACATAAGAAATAAAAATAGCCAAGTAAGAAGAAAAAGAAAATAAGATATATATATATATATATATATATATATATATATATATATATATATATATATATATATATATATATAAATGAAAAAATAAAGTAATATACAATATAAGTAAAATAACAGATTAAAGCAAAATGATAACAAAATAAATAAAACATATTCACACCTATGTACAATATTTACCAGTACTAGTGCCAGTACTGCAATATATACGTTTTTACTAAAGGTCGAGGGGCCACTGCTGTTTTAACCTCTGAGGAGGATTGTAGGGATGACTGGAGCTATATAGAGACTGTGCTGCAGGATTAGGATGATGAGTGAGATTCTGGTGAAATTTGGAAAACTTGTCTGGGATTAGATCAAGTACAAATGGGATATTAAGGTCATTGTGTAGGGTTTTGTTGTTTACATAAAATGGAGCATCGACCATTGTTCGAAGAACTTTAAACTGAAAGGAATGAATGCATTTGATGTTACAAAGTTTTGCTGTCCCCCATAGTTCGAGTCCGTACGTCCAGATAGGTTTCAGGATTGTCTTGTAGATTAATAGTTTGTTCTTAACTGAAAGTTGAAATTTTCTGTAAATTTAATATAAAAAAAATATATTATTTAATAAATATAAACTATTTAATGTAAATTTAATAAATATAATTTATTTATTTTTTTACTTTGTTAAGTGTGACTGAACACCCCAACTAGTGTTGCCCAAATGCGAGACCAAGATGCAAGAAGTGGTTTTGCACACTCAGTCTTGTGCAAGTCTCGCAACAGTCTTGCAGTTACCTATTAGCTTATTATTATAGAGATATTACTGTAATTTTTCAGATATGGGAAACCTAACTAAGCCCGAATCAAAAATTGAGAGTTAAATTCCAAAGGATATTGCTTATACTAATTCTTTACATATACTAACTAAAAAGTTTTTGTGACTATTTTACCTTAATTTTTATTTGTAAAAAGGATTTTTTTTTACCAGTCTTGGTCTTGGTCTTGCAACGGTTAGGCAGTCTTAATCTAGAGGAGTAGAAAGAAATTGGTTGGTCATTAAGGTGTAATATGGGAAAGTCGGTGTGGGATCTAATAAGGGGCTTGGAACCAACGACAATGGCCTGGGTTTTGGCAGCATTTAACTTTAATCCATTTACATTTGCCCAGGCACTGATTCGATTAAGGTCTTCTTGAATCTTGGCAAATGCTACCAATAACTCAGGGGAGAAAAGGATAGGTAGATCTGGAAATTGTCTGCATAAAGGTGGTGGGAACTTGTAGATATAAAGGAGAGCTGGGAGGATTTCAGGGAGACATATTTTTATTAGTTTGACGGGGATGCTGTCTGGTCCTATGGAATCGGTGTGGGATTTCATTACTGCGGTTTACAGGTCTGTGGGAGAGATGTCGGAAAAAAAATTATTGTCATTAAAGTCTGGGGAAAAACCGGAAGAGGAAGGTAGAGAAGAGGTATTAGCGACAGATACAAAATAAGAGTTTAAATCATCGAAGGATACAGGAAAGGCTTTTTCGGAGCAGTAGCCATTTTGATTTTATATCAGGAGCTGAGGAAAGGGTTTCATTGAAGTTGGTAGCTTTCGCATGCCAGATCCTCGTCTGTGTCAAGTTGTTAAGCAACCTGAACTCTTGGTAGTCATCTGCAAGCCTAGTACGTCTAAAACGTCTTCGGGCAGCATCGCGCAGGCCGGTGACGAAAGGTAGAGGTTTTGAGGGAAGCATGGGTATTGAGAAGATTAATGGTAGGAATAATAACCATGGAGTCGATAGGAGAGCTAGAATATATTCCATTCCAATCTAGGGTTTCTAGGTCAGGTAATATTTTTTCTCGAGTAAGGGTATCTAGGTGACGGAAGGTGATAGTTCGACGCTGGATTGAAGAAATTCAGATATTATATGTTATTTGTATAAGACCGTGAGATGATAGGAAGGATACTGGCAGTTAAGAAGAGGAGAGGAGATGTTGTGCAGAGTCTATAATATAGAAGTCTAGCCAAGTGTCGGACCTGCTGGAATGGTGGGTGGGGTAAAATGGAACGATGAAGAGGTGCAGAGAAAAAATTAGGTTTTCTAGATAGGATTTGTCATTGGAGTTAGAGAGGAAATTGGTATTGAGGTCACCGGAGATGATTATTCTGGGATATAGAGGAACGAAGTTGAATAGGGTTGATTCAAAGGACTAATCAAATGGAACATGGGGAGGACGATATACCAGAGTGTAAAGGAGAGGAAGATCCTTATAATGGATTTCTACTAGAAGATATTCAACTTGTGGATGATCGGAGGGTGGTGAGTAATCGAGAATTTGAGTCTTCAGGCTATTATGGACAAACATGGCTACTCCTCCGCCATTCCGGCTTACCCGGTCATGAGGGAGGAGGGTGTGATTAGGCAAGGAAACAGAAGAGGATGGGATGTAAGGTTTAAGCCAAGTTTCGGAGATTGCGATAATATGATAAAAGTTTTGAGTGAAATATTGCAGGAACTCGTCATAGTGGGCAGGGAGGGATTGAGAGTTAACATGACAGATGATTAGGGTACTAGACATAAGAGGAATTGGGAGGAAAACAGTCAGAGTTTGGTAGAGAAACTCTAAAACAAATAGAAAATACAAAAAGGCGTTTACAATTAATGAAAATAGCAGAAAAGAAAGTGTAAGCAGAAACCAAAAATAAAAAACATGTGGTCAATAAAATATAAATTAGTGTGTGAATGTGAAAAGATATCTCTATGCGTAGAAGTGAACATGTTCCTTTGTAGATAATTGAGTTCAAAGTTATTTTAATGAGGATGAGGAGTAGACGTATTCTTTGTGGTCAGGCAAATACATCAAGGTCCGAGGCCTGCTCAATCAGAATAACTCTATGCCCGTCCTCTCTCCAACATTGCACCTTTCCGAATGCAAACCACGTATATTTGATTTTCTCCGCAGCTCTCTTCTGTCGGGCAAGCCAATATAGGTGTCTGTTTGTGGGAGTCGTTTCCACACTCAGATATATCCGGTGGCAGTCATTCTCCTGCCAGCCGATATCTCGATTAGTGAGGTCCCTCTTGACTTTCCTCTTTATTATTAAGTCGTCTTTGACTGACTGTTTGACAAAGCGCGTGATGACAGGCGGCGGTCGTGGGTCATCTTTTCTGCTTCTGTGGCGATTTACTATGTCCAAGTCATCTGCACTGAGCCTGATGCCCAAACTTGTCCAATGCTGGTCACCAAAGCAGTGGGTGTTTCACCAGTTCGTTCCAGTATCCCTCAGATCCCCAGTGATCTGAATAACAAGCCCTGCTAGATTTGAGGGCTTTATTTTTCTGAATAATTTCTTCGAAATGACTGGCTTGACTTTCGAGGTGTTTCTCAATTTTCGACAATTTTTCATTAAGCTCAAAACTGGGCTCTCCATATTTATCGAGGGTTGTTTTTTATGTATTCATTGACACTCGAGTCTAAGCGATTTACTGCTGCCATTATTTCTGAGGCAGACGGCTCAGTGTTGGGTTTTTTGGTCTGGTCACAATTAGGGCATACCCAGGTTTTTTTGTGTGCTTTTAAGGCTTCAATTTCTTTTTCAGTTAGATTGAGACACCTACCGTGAAAAATAATTTTGCATTTTACACAACAAAGATTGTTTTTGTCTTCGCGTGCAATAGTACTATTGCAAATATTACACTGCACCATATTTAATTAAACTAGTTCAATTAAGATATAAATAATTACCGGGAGAGAGTTGTTTTGATGAAAGCAGTAAACAGTGTTGTCTAATGCCGTAAGGATTAGGAGACTGACATTTACACTCTCGTAGCTTCTAGAACTCAATTGGATTCAAGACACTTTCTTTAAGTAGATAAAAGTGAATATATTACACTAATCACAGTGAATACTAATACTGTTGAAAGAAAAATACACTCAACTATAATACGCAAAACTATAATGAACTGTGCTGAAGATTAAAAAAAAAAAAAAAAAACAGAACTGATGATATAAGAGAGTAATAGCGATGTGTACAGGTAGCTGTCTCTTGCCAGACATTTACTGCTGAAAACCGACAAATGAAGGAAATTCTTTTAACTAATTGAATTTATTTCAATTCTAAATACAATAAACCTCTTAAGAATACTATTTTTAATATTGTGACAATTAATTATGTGTTGTTCATCAACAGAACTCATTTTTTTTTTAATGCAAAATCCTTTTAAATCACCTCTTACTGAGTTGATTTGGCTCATACAGATTTCGAAAATGACTCAATCATTTAAGTTTTTACTTTATTTTATTAATTTTCCTTTGTAATTCAGTGGTTATGAAAGAAAAATGAGGAAATTAAGTTTGAAATTTGGTTATAGAAGATAATTTCTATAATTTGAGGCTACTAGCTAATACAATTATTATTTTGAAGTCAGTGGTTTCATTTGATTTGTTTTTCCTTTATAGTGATTGCTACTTTCAATATTAAAAATATGAGTTGATGATCCTTAAATCATAGTTGAATTGAGTATAGTTGATGATCCTTAAATGATATTTGAACCATCTAGAATAAACATTAACAGTTTTAGAATTTCAATTATAAGAAAAACTAAGGAAAATAATATTTCATTTCAAAACTTTTGCATCACAACAATCTATTTCTTAAAAATCAATCAAGATGAGTATCATATCACTTATTCTGGCATAAAAGAAAAAAAAATTAGTTACTAGAGTTCTCAATAAAGCTAAAGATCATCAACTATACTCATATTTTAATGATGAAATAAACAATCACTATAAAGAAAAACTAAATTTCAATTTTAACTTTTAAGATAAAAATTGTGTTGGCTAATAGAAACTATCTTCATATAACCAAGTTTCAAACTTGATTTCCATCTTTTTCTTTCATTGCCACTGAGTTAAAAAGGAAAATTAATAAAATAAAGTAAAGAATTAAAGTATACTCATGATTTTAAGTCTATGAAGATGAAACTAAACTTATCACTTTAAACACTAATATTTATAACTATTAAATAAAAACTACCTGTTAATAAAATGAATCTATTACTAAAACAACACAATTAAGCTTTTAAACAAAATATCACTAATAATATAAGAAAATTTAACAGTTTTGAGATGCCTATAGAGCAAGCAGGTAGATGACCCAAGATGGCCAACCAATCCAAAAGTGACACCATATGGCCGTACTGTATTATTAAGCCACTGTAATATATACTCATGTCTTGAGTGGAGAATCTGACCACAACCAGAACTCCAATTATGCTACCCAATCAAGGTTTTCATTTGATGAAAATTATATTATTTTTGTACGAATATGAAATTCAATCTCATATCTGACGAGAGCCTACTGAAACAGTGTTTCAATAGGCTATTCTATCTTGATTCAGTGAGAGTGGAGAGATTAGAAATAGAATTAGGTGAGATTAGAAATCATTCATCATTTCTATCGGTTGTATTTCACATGTTTGTCTGCGAATATATTAACCCTTTAACGACAGTGGAATCATGTATTCTCTTTCTCTTTGAGCCTTTTTATCAATTGTATAAAAATTAGATAAAAAAACAAAATAAAAAAGTTTAGAACGCTACCTTAAATAACTAACTCCCCGGCGCTACAGGCCAGCATGACCCTTGGCCTCCTGAGTTATTTTCCTCTACTTATCTCTGTCCTCTGCTACTCTCTTCCAATTGTGAACTCCAAACTTCCTCGTATCTCTCTTCACTTTATCCTTCTATCTGCTTCTTGGTCTTCCTCTTTTCCTCTTCCCACTGAAGTACGCTTCCAATATTTTCCTCTGTACCCGTTCATTCTCCATTCTGAGATATTTATAAGATTATATTTATTGTATTTCCAGTTTAAGCAAAAATTGCTTTAATCTACAAAATTGATGTTTTCATAGTTGACGATACCTTTTTGAAGTTTAATTAATTTTTTAACATTTTCGATCCTTCAAATTATTATTCAAAGTTTCTTTCTTTTAATGATTCTAAAAAGTCATTGACAACAGAATTATATTCGATATCAATCAGTGGGGAATTTTGTGATGATATGAAGTTTAGGTTGACATTAATTCCATATAATTCATAATCTGTAACAGAATGCATTAAAACTTATTAAAAATTACTATAAACCATGGTCTGATTTCATATAGGGAACCAGAAAACTTAAATTTTGTAATTTTTAAGTCAACCACATTCTATGTTTAATAAAAAGCAATAACTAAAAAAATGTTTAATTTAGGTTACAACAAATTACTTCATAGCAAACTAGATTAAATTAAAATTAAATACAAGTAAATCTTGTCTATTTTAAAACTTTTTAAAGTGGACTTTGAAGTAGTTATACTACGGTAAGTTCGGTTCTTCATCAAATCAGAGAATCTTCACGATTTTTTTTATAATCTCCCAACTGGACTTAAGATACCACATGTTCAGAAAAACTTCCTTGTTTTATGAACTTTAAGTCTATATTAATTATGTTGTGATTTGTTACAGAGTAAGTTGGGATTCATCCCTTGTTGAGTTAAAAGATGAAAAAATATTGGGGTCAATCCCTAATTCTTTATCTATAAATCTTTCTAGGCATATATATATATATATATATATATATATATATATATATATATATATATATATAGCTCAGAGACTGGAGTTATGTGGCTTACAAAAACAGATGGAGTACCACAGTTTTTATTGTCTACCGTTGATTTAATTAATAGGATTTTGGTTATTTTAGTGGTCTTAATGATTTGTTAGCTGTAAGCTTTAAGCTATAGCTCCGTTATAAGTGCACTTCAAAAATTTTATAATTGCTCAACACTGCCAGAAAATAATTTCTATTCAAAGTAGAGAGGTAAGTAAAAGTTGTGCACCATGTTACAACCATAATTGTATTTATAGAAGTGAATGCAAGAGTAAATATATGTATTTAGGCTAGTCACTTTGAGATAAAATAAATATTTTAATAAATACAGAAGAATATTTATCAATCATTTTATGTAAATATAACAATATTCTTTATCACATATTCAAATACAATTACTGGGGAATAATAGTTAAGTGCTGTAGCCCTCTTATCAACACCTATCGAGCAGGTTAATGACCAGAATGACAAAAATTTCTCTGTATCAAACTCTGATCTGGGCAAATCAGAGTTTGATACAGAGAATTTACTTATGGAGCAGAGACATGGACAATAGCAAAAGATACCTTTCAGAAGCTGACCACATTTGAGCGAAAGATCGTCCGAAAGATATTTGGACTGGTTTTAGTTGGTGAAGAGTGGAGACGAAGAACAAATGAAGAGGTCTACAACCTCTTTGGCGAGCCTGATGTTGTTAGTCTTATCAAACGATATCGTCTAAGGTTGGGTATGTGGTCAGAATGGAGGACCAGGAAACTCTTATAAGATTACTGACAGAGATAGTCCATGGTCGGAGGAGAGTTGGCTGCCCCCTACTTCGATGGATTGACAGTTTGGCTGAGGATGCAAGGAGTTTGGGAGTCCACAACTGGATGACAGCAGCGCAGGACAGAAACTTCTGGAGGTTGCTGGTTGAGGAGGCCTGGATGCATCAACATGTCGTAGCACCAAACTAAGTTACACATAGCAGTAAATCCTTTTGTTAATCCCCACCCAGCATTCTGATTAACTCTGTACTACTTTAGCATTATTATATTTTCTTATAGCGGGACTTCCACTTATTTCTCTTGTTTGCATTGTTGCCTTTTCATGCTTCCTATCCCTTGATATATTTTCTACAGCCTTACTCCATTTCCTCTCTCCCCCTCTCCACTACCAGACCCTTCAAATGTTTTTTTGATTTTTGTTTTCAGTACAATCATGTCTCTCTGTATATACTATAACTGGAATGGCTAATTATATATCATATTGTGGCCTAATATATTTGAAATATTGGATTTAAATATCATTTATGTTTTTATCAATTATTCAAAAGCTTAGATATGAAAGTATATATTGTCTTATTTTTTTAGCCATTGGCTGTGCCTGGACGTGTATTAGTTGGAGAAGGTGTCCTAACTAAAATGTGTAGGAAAAAACCAAAAGCAAGACAGTTCTTTCTATTTAATGATATCCTAGTTTATGGAAATATTATCATAAATAAAAAAAAGGTAATCTTATTTTTATGTTATTTTATTTAAAGTAGTTACAAACATATTATTTTTGATTAAAGATGTTTTTTTTTCTGGTTTTAATACAGTTCAAAAGGATTATTAAATAAAATCTAACATATAATATATTTTCGTCCATTGTAGTAGTCAGTAGTAGTAAGGATTGCTAAATGGTGGTGGTAGGTTCATTGTTGAGGAACCTGATGGATTTTTTTGCTATAAGGTTCATTCAACCTGTATGGATAGTTGAGATTGAAAACTTGTGCACAGATTAAAAATACCTGTATAAATTTGTTGGATAATATATTTATATGATTTAGCAACATTCACCTCCGTATACTAACACACACAAAAGAAATATAAGAGATTTTCAGATTTTGGCTTATTGTAAATATAGGAAAAATGTTATTATGGCATGATTTAACTCTAAACTTAGTGGTTTCAAATTTTGAAAATATTTAATGAAAATGTTAATCTATCTCCCTCTCCCTCCTCTCTCACTCTCTCCATGATAAAAATTCAATTTCAAAATTGAATAAAAATTCAAAGTTCCTACAATTACTCTCACCCGATAAGCTCTCTCTTATTTATTTTTTTCTCTTTCTTTTCTCTCTTTCTACTTATAATCTCTTTTTTTTTTTTTTTTAATACATACTAATATCTGTATTACATATATTTACTAACATTAAAATTAAAATTAAATTGTAAAAAACATTTTAAGTAAGGTACAATGTATATTATAATGAAAATTATAAAATTCTAGATGTATTAGTATTTTTGTCTGTAAGAAAGGTCCAAAGGCAAATAAAAATCAATCAATATCCCTCCCTCCTTGGTCTTCTTCTCTTTCTGGAAATCCCTCCATAATTATCTTGGAAATTTTATTCTTCTTGATTCTCTGCACATGATCCAACCATAACCTTTCTTTCATAGTACATAAACTGGAATAACTATATTTCCCAAATCACACAAAAATTCATCTTAATCAGTACTTTACCGACCACTGAGAGAAAACACATGGGTCTGTATGCTTTATCTTTGCTTCTTCCTTTGTATAACAGTCTCAGATCAGCAGCGTTTCACTTGCTTGGGAAGTATCCTTTATCCAAGCATTGGTTAAATATGCAGAGCAATTCCTAGAGGGCAACTTTTCTTTAATATGGCGCCTTGGGGTTCTACCAATCCTCTGTTTTTCCACCGTCATTCGCACATCCCAAATGCCCCAAGGCTAGCACAGGTCTATTCCCGGTGGGTTACTCTGTTGTTCTGATCATTCTGTCCCCCTCAGTATACTGGAATACGTCATGAATCACGGGGATAAGTTTAATTGAAATACATTCCAGTCGTCTCTGTTTGGGTGGATGCCTGGTTGTTCCCAACTGTGATTGCTGCCATCATCTGTGATGGCTTGGGTTTTTCCAGAGCCACCCTGTAGGGTATACCCCCAGGGATTCTTTGCTGATTCCTCTAAAATGAAGTCATCCTAGGATCTCCTTTTCTGGTTGCGCAATCCGTTTCGATAGGTTCGGTACTTATGCCTACTCTCTTCTCTAATTATAATCTTCATATCTTTGTTCCTGGTCCCTTGGTATCTTCGTCTTGCTCTATGGTACTCTCTTATTAGCGTGGAGCTATAGCGTCCACCATGGTACCGAGCATGCCCTTGCTTTCCTGCGCCGAAGGGAGCTCTCAGTCTCTACTGTAATAATCTCCATTATTTCATCCACCTTTTGGTCTATGCCCATCATCTCCTCACTGTCATAATTAGCCTCCATCCACTATCGATCTGCCAGGTTCTCTTCAAGTTTTCCTGAAAATGTCAAGTCCGCTGTTCTTGTTGCAAGTCTGTCTTTTATCTCATATTAACTCACTTGCTTTTCTCTTACTATGCTAAAGCTAATATTCATGTGGTGGGAATTCATTTTCGAACCAAGGGTCCAATCAGCAACACATCTTGCCATGGTTGACGTCTATCCAGTTGCTCCCTCTGGCCCCCATGAAAGTGGACCCAGATATTTCATTCACTACTATGAGCTGCCATCTCGCAACGCTATCCTCAACCATCACGCCTCTAGCATCCATACGTCTCGAACCCCAGACCATACTCCACATCCTTGTGTCGGAGCATACCACACCATCCGTATATTGGAACACAGCTGCTTCAAGACCTGCTAAATTTCCGGTTATGTCCTATTTTGTTGGGAAGTATGACGAGACAAGTGCGAAGGCAACGTTTTCCCATCTCATGTAACATGCTGCTTAGTCCGCCATCACGTGCCCGTTAAGTTCCATTATGTCCAGTGTCAGGTTCATTATAACAACTGCCATTCTCGGCCTTCTCTCTCCACCACCATTGGCAACAATCCTCGCCACAACTCCAAATCCTGTCATTTGGTTCTTGTGGCATCAAGGTTCTTGTTAGGCGGGTTCTCAGCTCATCTGCAACCACTCGCATCTTGGCCATATTCTTGTAAGTCTATCCATAATTCTTTTTGCCAGTTTTCCCATTTCCTTGAAGTGCTCTTGGCAGTCCCTGTTACCCGCACAGTGCCTCCTCTTATCAATTTTGACTTTTGCCGTGGTGCATTTTTTGCAGTTTGGAGGCAGCGCCTTTATATGGGCTCTCCTTGACTATATGGCTGTCTGTTCCACATCATCTGCACACTAGCGTGTTCCTACACTGTGCTTTGATGTGGCCATGCTCTTGGTATTTGACGTATAAGGAGGGGTGCAGGTAGTCCCTGACATATAGATTCCACCAACTGCCAGTGATGTAGTCCAGTACTTCAGTTCTCATCTCCGGATTGACCTCAATTACCTATGTTTTCTTTAGTTCTCCTCTTTCAGGATTAGAGAAGAGAACCTTTAGTTGCTCTCTACTTTTGAGGCTTCATCTGCAGCCTTAGCCCCTGTCCTTACTTTAGGAACTCAGGGGATTTCTATTCTTAGTTTTCTAGTCCTTGTCAGCTTCGCTTTCAGTCCTCTCTCCCCTCAAGCCCCTCCACTTCCTGAGCTTCTTGGCCTGCTCTCGCTTCTATATTTTTGCCAATACATTTTTTCCATGTATTTCAACTTCTATTCCAGCACTTAGACTCTTCTCTTCTGTAGGTAACCATCCCATATGCCTCTAGGGTTCCAGTTTTCGCTCTTTCCTCTGATAGTGATGTAAGGTCCTTTTGCAGAATCTGGGATTTCTCCAGCTAATTTTGTAACCATGTAGTCGATTACTTCCTTGAGTAGTGTCTCATGGGTTGGCTTCTCCTTTTTAGCACTCGCCTTCTTGTTTCTACTCCTTTGCTGTTCTGGAGTATTACTCTTCCTCTTGCTTCTCTTTTTCCTTCGTCCTCTCTTCTTATTTTTCCTTTTCCCTACTACGGTAGGAAACTCTTCTTCTTCCTCATCCTCACTTAAGAATATCGCCACTTCTCAACAGATTGCCATTCCCTTTTCCCTAAGGAGCATAGGTACTGGCATCAATTACTCTTCATCTTCCTGAAGGTTTCAGGCAGGGGTTCTTCAAAGCGGACCCTCCTCCCCTCTGTTCCGGTGGGAACTGTTTCTGGAATGGCTGTCTGGCTTGGTAATTTGAGATCCAGTCCCTTTCTTCCACACCTATTGCCAACTGCTCAGCTTTCCCTAGCTCTCTTAATGCCCTGTTCTTTTCGCCAGGATTTCTAAATATTTCCTCTTCTCTTCTTCTAATTCTCGTTCAGCCATGGCTAGCATTGTAGTCAGTATTCCCTTCGCTAAATGCCATCAAGAAACTTATCGTCTTGCAAAACAGCTCGTGCGACCTCCTGTGGTGATGAAGCATGAACGCCTTCATTCCTCCCTTCTTCTCTCCAATTTCTAAGAAGGTATTTGGCCTGTTCTATCTTGGCCTTGAGTGTTTGGTTACTCAACACTAATTCACCTGTGATTGTCCATAACAGCCCTGCTATTATATTGAAATTAAACAAGGGTAATGAATAAAATATAAGCAAAATGAACTTAAAACAGTACTTTTTTGGAAAGGAAAATAAACCAATACTATCTACTATCTGTAATAATTATTCCTTACTATCTGACATAATTATTTTTTGTATAAGGTAATGAACTTTGTGATGAAATGAAGAAAACGGTGTTTCTGTCTCTAGGCAATTGCCCATTAGAACATTAGTCTACCTTAAAATGCTAACTCAGGTCAACTAGTTAAAAAATTGTGTTTCATTGCATTTAATATGGCATTGTCATGGTAATTTTTGTGGATTGCCAGCTAAACCTTTGAATTCCATTCATTGGTCAAATGAAGGAGAAGGCTGACAGCTTCACAGTTAATTTTTTTTAAAAACTATATTATGTCTGAAGCGAAATCATTGTATCCATTCTCATGAAATACTAGTTTAAGATACTAAAGCAGAGGTCTCCAAACTACAGCCCGCAAACACCTCCAATCCGGCCCACAAAAGTTTCTTTGATTACATGGTAAAATTTTAAAAACTAATAAAAAAATAAGAAATTTAGGAAATTACTCTGACAAGAGGTTTCTAAAATATTTAATGCATGGTGTTTTTCTCTTAGAACGTTCATTTCACAGCTGAAGTATCATTTATGAAGCAAGATATTTTTTTTTTTCATCACAAGTCTTGAGCCCACGAAACTTAGATAGAGATCTCAATGCGGCTTGCGGGATCTAGTGGAGGTCTCAATGTGACCCGTGGGCCAAAAGGTATGGAGACCCCTGTTCTAGAGTATTGTAAATTAATTTTAAATATTTGTTAGTCTTTTCGAGTAAAATCTTAATTAACCTAGGGGAATATTGAGAAGAATCGATTTTGTTGTGAGTAGATAATCGTTTTTTTAATTTTTATTTAAATGATTCAGCATGCCCTTGAATAGATTCGCAATTTTTTTCAAATTGTAAGATTTACATTTCATTTTTGAACCAAGCTACTATTAGACTCCCTCTCCAGGCAGCATATATAGACATTTTCTTCCAAGCAAAATCTTTTTACTCTTCGTTATTCTTATTAAACTACTAAACAGAAATATGAATTTAACACTAAGAGTGAGAATGAAATTGACCTTATAAATATGATGCTTTCGTAGAGAAGGAATAAAATAAAGATTTCCTAGATATGTGAGATATAAACACCAAGATTTTTGGAGTTCTAAGAGCCAACTGTTTTTCTAAAAACTCCAAATTATTAGTAATTACTACTTTTATTTTACACATTAATTATTAATAATTTTTATTTTATTTTCTTGTTGAATAATAATACAACCTGCAATTTTCGGAGGTATTTAGGCAAAAAGTATTAAGGCTAAAAGTTCTCATTCATACAATATATACAAATAATAGAGAAATAACTATAAATATTGAAAAAGTAAATAAATAATACTAATAAAAAAAAAACAAGTAAATGGAAAAAAAATCTACACACATATTCACACCTATGTATATTATATATATTCGCCCAGGAATCTCTGAGCCAGACTTTGTCGTCCACATGTGGAAGGCAAAGGACTCCAGGAGATCCCAGTGCCACTTTTCCAGCTGCGTCACTGGTATTAAAAGCCAGTGAAGACTGAAATAGGGCACTAGAGCCACAGACGCTCTGGACTTAATTGGAGAAGCTGGCCATTTCCATGACTCCATTTACATTAAATAATTTATATTTATTAAATTTACATTAAATAATGTATATTTATTAAATTTATATTAAATATTTTACATTAATTTAAAGTTTTTTTTTTTCAAAGGAGAATATTAAAAATAAAAATAGTTTCATGGTTCCTGACTTAGAATTGAGTTTCTGGTTTTATAATGAAAGTTCAATTCTCAGTTTTTGTTTAATATTTTAATAATTATATAAATTTGTTTGTGAAATTCGCCAATGAGAAAATTGAATGAATAAAATGGAAATTGCAATATGCCGAAGTTTATTTATTGAAATATATTTTAATAAAGTTAAATAAAAGAAAAGAAAATATTGTTCTTTGATTTTATTATTTATTTTCACGTGATATAAGTGATCCATAGGCTTTATTCAACTTGCTCAACTTCAACTCGTTCTTTCAAAACATTCCAGTTAATAGTTTGTAGCAATAATTACTTTTTAAATTGAAATAACAAAGAAAGAGTATTCAAATATTAGTATCTCGCCAACCCAATATGGCCACCACATCGGTATTATTACACCACTGTACTCTAGGCACCTATGCCAGTGCCGCTTTTCCGGCGATTAAGTGTGTTTTCAAAGTAACTGCTTCAAATATTTTAAAATTAATCAGTGTTTTAGTAAGAGAAATGTATTCTCTAAATGTTTAATTTCAGGGCTTTTTTCGTTATTGTTGGCCGTTTATTTACAAACGACGCTTGATTTTCAACTTTAGTTTGAGTGGCTTGATAAGATTGAATTTACTGATGTTTTTTATTGCCAAGGCCTATTATCTTTTAGTATTTTATTGTTCTCTAACTATCCAGCTTTAACAAATAAACAATTATGCGATGAAATTAAACTAAATGCTGAATCTCAGTGACAGAAAAACTTACTCAAATCAAAGACGTCAATAAGCCATGTTTGGACGTCATTTTGGAACAGTTCGGTCACTTTTTTGTTTGGGAACATTGCCTTTTTGTTTAATATATAGTTACAAGCAATTCAATTATATGCAATTTATTGGGATGTGGCGGGAGGATACTTGGTAGGGGGTCTGGCCCATTGTGTAACATACTTTTCAAAGCATCTCCCAAATACCGTCTTATCGTTACAGTCAATGGCTCATTATCTTCAAGGAAAACCTCCAAATTCAATGGATGAGGTTAAAATGGAGTTACAGGATCCTACTGTTCAAAACTGAAAGAGCACTTTTGTGAAGAAATCGAAATGGGTAAATCTTGAAAGCTTGATAGTTTGCTTGCGGTTGGGTTTGGAAAAAATTGTTATGAAAATAAATTTTAGATAATTTTATGCTGTTTAAGACCAAGTATAACCAATTTCTTTCAATGTCGCTCTAGAAAGGAGATATTTAGCATAAACCAAAAACAGTTGGAAATTTCAATGGTTTTTGGATCACTGCAGTGAAGCCACAAGGCTTTCAAGGGTGGTAACTTGGATTTTTTATATTTACTACATACTTAAAAATATAAAAAAGAAATTTGAATTACCCGATCTTTTGCAAGGTAACATGTCTAATTTGACTCTGCTACAATATAAGCTTTATAAATTAACTACTACCATTAATTGACATGATATTAAAATGACAGACAATACTAACAGACTGTAGCACTGGACACACTATTTTTTTTGTCTAATGGGCTAAGTTATGTGGCTATTACATTGATGAACTTTCCTTTGTGAATTGTGGATTGAATCTTGGAACTTGCACCTGTGAAAATTCCAAACCTTCAAATGCGTTTTTCCATTAATATGATTATTGCACTTAACACGTTAAGATCCTTCTAAAAGTAGCTTAATGGCTGTTCTGTTACATAATGGTAACAACTATGCATCTTTACTTGTGGATCATTCTGTGAATAAGAATGAAAGCTATGAAAACCTCCAAATAGTTTAAAATAAAATAGACTATTCCTCTCATGATTGGATGAAATATAGCGACTTAAAAGTGATATGTTTTTCTTCTTGGCCAGAAAAGTGGCTATACAACATTTCCTTGTTATGTTTGAATAGGGATAGTAGAGCCAGAGATCAACATTGGTGCAAAAGACACTTACTTGCTATGTAGCTCTACAGGCATCCTGCTGTAGTCCATTCTAACCTCGTGGCCTAACCATTATTCCATATGCCTAATTTTAACGAAATCAACTATGGTGGCGCTATTATATAATTCATATAGCCCCTCATTTTTTCTATACCCCCACACACCCTCTTTACAAACAGCTCCATAAATTCTTCTCAATATTTTTCTTTCAAAAATATTCAGCATACTAATTGTACTAGTACAAAGGGTCCATGTCTCCGCTGCGTAAGTCAATTGTGAAGTCTTACTAAAATCTTATATAGTCTTACCTTTGTTTCTCATGACGGAAGCGATGATCGAAAAAATTTTAGGTTGGCATAGTATGCCCGGTTTCCAGCCATGATCCTCTTGTACACCTCAGCAGCAATTTTATTTTCTGAATTCACTTCCACCCCCAGGAATGTGAATTTTTTGACACACTCAAAGGTGAGACCACATATTTCAATGTTCTGTGGACCAGCCTCATTTTCAGCCCTGACATACATGAATTTTGTCTTATTTTGATTGATTTCCAGCCCAAGGTGCAAAAGAGATTTCAAGTTTGAATTACAAATGACATTAAATGAGAAAGAAGCTTTGGGATCATTCAAGCAAGTTGTAACAAAGTTTCTGGGAAACAAAAAAGACCTGGAATATGTGTCAATTGTTGCCAACATGCTAGACAATTACAAAAAGTTAGGTTGCTTAGTGAGCCTCAAAATTCAATGTTTGAACAGTCACCATGACTACTTTCTAGACAGTTCGGGTGATGTAAGTGAGGAGGAAGGAGACATTGTTCCAATAAGACATCAAAGTAATGGAATAATGCTATATATATATATATTGTAATATAAATATTACATAGTGATTTTAAATAGTGGCGCGAAAGCAGTGACATCACGATCTACTGTCAAGGAATGGAAAAAGAGGCGGAGCAAGACAGATGGAAGGGGAAGCAAGGGCCATATGTTAAGGGAGAAAGTGACTAAGAAGCAAGGGAAGAAGATTAAGACGCACCGAGAGTGACAGGTGACCAACAAGTAGCCAGTGTCTAGACGAAGACAGGAAAATAGAAGATCAAAAGAAGACATTGTAGAAGTTTAATACAGTAAAGCCTGCAGCATCAATACAGAGGAAGATTCACTGGGGAACAGGGTGAGTGCAAAATAAATAGTGACAATTAGAAAGCGCCAAGAGTAGAACTGACAAAACTGAATGGAAATTCATAAATATTTCATAGAAAATTAATGTATGCTTTTAGATTATATAATTGAGAAATATGTGTTTATTGTCTCAACCCAACCTGAGAAATAATTTGTAGTCTTTAAAATAATTATTGTGTGAAATACAAATAATTTGGTTCAGAAACTGTTTACTTTTCAACGGAATTGTAACCTAACAATATATGACTTTATCATTGTTTTCTCTAGGCCACCAAATATGCATTCAGCAGCTAAAAATACATGAGAATCAGCTATTAAAGTTTTAAAAATTTGTTTGTTGGCTTGTGCAATTATTTATATAAAATCAGTGGCTTATCTAACTTTTTACATTTCATTGAACAAGTTAGCTGATGTTCACAGCTTCATATCTCAGTAGCTATTTTAAATTTTTCAATATGTTGGGGCTTGCAAAGGAAGGTAAAAATCTTGAGTTATTCATGAGATGGGCCACACATACGATATGAAAATCAAAATTAATCCTCCTTTTGGAATCAAAGGAACGCCCAAGGGGTCGCCCTTGGATTATGAGCTCTCTCTCTTCTGGGCTAATTAATCATGGAAAAGGTTTTTGTATTAATTTCATTATAAATATTGATTTATATTAGTCCTTTTATACATAAATTATGATAAATCTTTTAATACATTCTTTCTTTGTTTAGTATAACAAGCAGCACGTTATTCCATTGGAAGAAATTAAACTAGAGTCATTAGAAGATGAAGGGCGTAAGTTGTTTTTCCTGTTATTTACTAAAATAAATGAGTAAAAACTCAACAATAGATATAAGGTTATGATTGGAAAAATCCAGCCACACAGCAATGTGTCTCTAAAATGAAAGTAAACAAAATCACCCGTCAAGGTTTCACCAAATATAGTGCAGTGCGCGCATCACACGTCTTTCAACTGACCACCCTCTTCTTAGCAGAAATAAGTATTTTCAGATAAAGGGGAAGTGAAAGTAAAAATTATAAACGCTATATTGATTTATCTTTCATTGTTGGTATTTTTATTTGTTTAAGTACCCTTATATATAAATGTATACAAATTTTAATATTTATATCGCTGTAATCTATACAATTAAATATTAAATAATACCATCGATAGCATTTATGAAAACCGCATATGTATATGTACATAATATTGTTGGAGTCTGTATTATATTAAGCTAATGTTATGTATGGAAGCCTGTCCCAATCTTTCGGGCGAGCTTGAGCGCACTCGTATTCCTTTGGTTCCTCCATTATAACTATTCTCTGTTACGATCTCTTATTTATCCTTTAGTTAACTACCAAATTATTTCATATTTTATATTTAACTATTTTTTTATGTCAGAGATTAATGTGAAATGAAAAAAAAAAAAAAATTAGCCATTTACGCCCTGTTAGAGAACATCAATGAGACTAAAACCTACATTATATTAAAAATGCTTAATTTTATATTGATATAATGAATTTAACCAAAATCATTTGAGAAAATTGTCATTTATGTTAAATTGATGTTATAAAGTGCAACTTCCGGTTATCCGATTTTAAGGAAAAAGTTGCTATAACATCTCAGGCATATAAAAACCTTAAATATGCAATGGTTTGTGTGCGTGCGTTTGTCTGTGTGTATGTATGTGACAGGTCAAGCTAAAAAACGAAAAGTGATATGAAAGGGAAATTGCATATTTAAGGTTTGTATAAACCCTGAGATGTTAGAGCGACTTTTTCAACAAATCTTCTCACCAGAAGTGGTACTTTATATCATCGATGAAACACATTTTTACTATTTGCTCTTAAACGGTTCCAACGATTTTCATTAAATTCATTATATTAGTGTAAAATTAAGTAGTTTTTAATATTATTTAGGTTTTATTGTCATTGATGTTCTCTAACAGGCTTAAATGGCTTATTTTCAATATTAGCTACCTCTTAAGTACCGTTAATTTTTTTTATTTGAAACAACTAACCAATTCACATTGATCTCTAATATTAAAAATAGTTAAATATAATATATGAAAAAATTTTATAGTAAACTAAAGGAGAAATAAGAGAGATCGTAACTTTTTATTTTTTTTTTTATTTTTTTCTTATTATCTTTTTTCTTCTTCTTATTTGTAATTTTTGTGGCTTATTTGTGTATTTTGGTCACTGATTACATGTTTTTTCATCTGTTCCTTTTTTTATTATAATCTTTGTCGAATGTGTTTCCTTCCCTTTTTTTCAGCATGTGTTTATATGTCATTTAATATTAGTTTGCTTTTTCTCTTCTGATGATGCCCGAATAGACAAAATGTTGACAGTTTATTTTATTCTTTACCTGAATTTCAGAGACACAAGGCTATGTGGTTAGATTTTTCCAATTATAAAAATTAACCCAACATCTCACATTTACATTATAAATGTTTTAGTTATTCCAGTTTTATTTTTTACTTAAAAGTGACTAACAAAATTGATTATTAATTGATTTCTAAAATCATAAGTGTATATTTTATAATATACCGGAATGAGTGAAATTCCTCTATAGTTATTACAATCCATCCTCGGACTCTTTTTGTGAATCGGAATAAGAATAGATTCTTTCCATTCTTCGAGTAATTTCTCATTCTCCCAGATTTTTTTGACCAACAAATGTATTTTAGAAACTCCAGCTTCTCCGCATTCCTTAATTAGTTCATTAGGAATATTATCGGTTCCCGCTGCTTTATAAGATTTTAATTTTCTGATAGCTACTTCAACTTCCTCTTTACTTGGTTCTTCTATTAATGGTTCAGCTCTCAGGTACTCGGAGGGAGGACACAGATCATAATTTCGCATATTTACATTATAAATGTTTTAGTTATTCCAGTTTTATTTTTTACTTAAAAGTGACTAACAAAATTGATTATTAATTGATTTCTAAAATCATAAGTGTATATTTTATAATATACCGGAATGAGTGAAATTCCTCTATAGTTATTACAATCCATCCTCGGACTCTTTTTGTGAATCGGAATAAGAATAGATTCTTTCCATTCTTCGAGTAATTTCTCATTCTCCCAGATTTTTTTGACCAACAAATGTATTTTAGAAACTCCAGCTTCTCCGCATTCCTTAATTAGTTCATTAGGAATATTATCGGTTCCCGCTGCTTTATAAGATTTTAATTTTCTGATAGCTACTTCAACTTCCTCTTTACTTGGTTCTTCTATTAATGGTTCAGCTCTCAGGTACTCGGAGGGAGGACACAGATCATAATTTCGCATATTTAAAATACTGTCAAAGTGGTCCTTGAACTTATTTAATATGTCAACCAGATCGGTCAGAATATTGTTTTCTTCATCCCTAATTTCAGATGTGATGGGCCCTAAACATTTACGTGATCTGATTATATCTTTGTACATGTCTCTTAAGTTATTTTCAATTCTATTACCTTCTATTTCAGTTATTTTATTTTTAAGATACATCCATAAAGAATTGTAGGTGAGATAATGATTTTATAGATTCTAATTTTTAAGTTCCGGGACAAGAGGCGCAAGCTAAGTAGTTTTGGCACAGAAAAATAACAAGCATTTCCTGCCTTCAGCCTAACCTTTAATCTCCTCTACAATTTCGTTTTTTCTAGTTACCATAGACCCTAGATACCTAAACTTCTCTACGTTGTACGTCTCTCAAAGCGAATAGCAATCTATTCCTAATTAGAAACCCGGTATCTGAACAATGATTCCTGCTTCCTCCATACCAAATAGTGTACTCTTTAGTGTACTCCTTCCGTCATCGAGTCCTCTCCTGGCCAGCGAACGTCTTGCAGAGCCTTGATATCCAAATTGTATCCATTAAGCTCATTCAGGACCGATTTTAACCCACCTACTGAATTCAAAGTCCTTACATTCCTACCAATACTTAAATCCCTATTTTTCAACTTGCGCCATGAAACCCGGATACCTGAACGGGGAACTATTTTACCTCCGGATAATGAGCGTTTTACCTCCATGACTATTTGTGGTGTATGATGAACTAAAGATATGTGAATAGGGTGTTCCATCCTATGTTACACCCTCCAGCAAGTCTGGTGGTCCCCTCCCTCCAGCAAGTCTCCCTCCCTCTCATTGTTGGTCAGCGAGTCCATCAGACTTAGCCGGAAGGAACTTCCAAGAAGTTTCCACTGACCATCCCCAAATCTGCCACCTGTGCGATGCTCCCCATATGCTGTAATGAGCCCGTGCGAAGTATTAGCATTACATGCTGTGATTATTTCAGCAAACATTTTTTTTTTTGAAAATGTATCAATAATAGTTACAATATACTTCCATTCGAAATGTAAATTATCTATCATCAATTCTTCGAATGATCTCATAGGTGTTGTTGTTACTTGAAATTTTGATATGATGGGTTTCCTATCATATTTAGTCTTTCTGCAGATTTTACATAAATTAATAAACTGATTAATTCCTTCCTTCATCCTTGGAAAATAATGAGTCCTTTTCATTTTTTCATAAGTTTCCAAAACTCCTCTATGGAATGATTTACCTGTATGATAATTATTAATTAATTATGTTTGTTCTTTGGTTTCTACATTTAAGACTTTGGTTTTATACCTTTTAAATTTGACATTAGGGAATTTCTCCATAATTATTTAATACATCTTTTGGAATATTCCTTAATAATCACTTCTAACCATTTCTACATTGGGTTCACAATAGACTCCATAAATTGAGTTTGGATGTGATTTTTGGCTTCCCTCTTAATTTTTATTTTACTTTACTTAGAAGGGCTGCTTGATTTTCTAGTGCTAAGGTATTATTGGCCTTGCAAACATAATGAAAACCATCTCTAACCTCAGATAAAAATTCATAAACATCTTTAGAGTCACCATAAAAATCTTGAATATGCTCATAATCCATAGCAGTCATTTTGTAAGTAACCATTTCTGGTTGTTGTTGTTGTTGTGTTGGTTCAAATTATAGTTCTGATTCAGACATTTTTGGTTTATATATTGTTAATTTACTTTGTCTTAATATAAATGTTTTACAAAAAATTAAACAATAAAAAAATTATTACATATTTATACCTCAAGTATTCTTTGAGTCCTTACCAAGTATCTCCAATCCAATGTGAGTTCTTGAACCTGTTTGAAGTGTTGAACACACCTTGAAACAGCCAGTTCCAGATTCTGTTGTCCAATGACTATTTCTTCAAATTTTCTTGACCTGTCACTTAGTGCTGTTACTTTAAACTAATTTCTTAGCTCTCCTATCTTCAAGTTAACACAGGTCCCTACATTTGGGCGCCAATTAAATCTTTTATACACGCTGAGATTTAAAAAAAAAGTTTATTTGGCAAAAATGTTTCCAATGAACAAAATATATATTATAATATTGTTAACCAACAACTACACTATCTATGGTATCTAACTATCTACTATGATTGACAATGTCTGATTATTCCTAGGCGGGTAAGAGAGAGGTATTTATACAGAGTCGATGGTTTCCAGCACCCGGACTTTGAGTGCACTTAGCCCAGTAACCTTGTACATAGTAAGTTGCATTGAATGGTGGGGGTTTCGACTTAGGTGTTCTCCCAAATCACTTTTGAATATTCCCAAAAATGCTGTATTTTCGCACTTTTTTATTCAGTTTATCCACGAAGCATCACGTTTTTGACAAAACTATTTAATACATTTTTAAACTAAATTAAATAAGTTACAATTTAAGACCAAAACAGGCTCGGTAAATCAAATAATTTACGAGACACAAATTTTCAAATGTTGGAAAATTTTAAGGCATTTTTCATGTTTCATCATATGTAATTGTCTTCCATTACTTATTTTATCTTCAATAACCTGATATGAGTCAATAACCTCTCTGTTATGAGTCAGTGAAGTAAACATTTATTCATTTTAACAGAAGTGATGGAGAGCGGAAAAGGTTTGGTGGGAGAAGGTAGTCTGTGGGCCAGACCCCACTTCCTTGTATTCCTCCCCCTCCCCAAATCACTATAAATTGCATATTGTTGTGTTCCTTGTTACTATATATTAAAAAAAAAGTTAATGTCCCACAAAAAAAGTGGCTGGCGTACTGCCAAAATGTCGTCCAAACATGGCAGATTGACAACTTAGACTTGAGTTAGTATTTCGGTCACTGAGATTCAGCAGTTGGCTTAATTTCGTCATAATTGGTCTTTTATTGAAACTAGATAGTTAGATAATAATTAAACATCAAAAAGTTTTTAAAATAATTGGCCTTGGCAATATAAAATACCGTTCAATTTAATTTTTTCAAATTAATGTTGAAAATCAAGCATAATTTGTAATTAAACGGCCAACAAATGCCTTGAAATAAAACATCTAGAAAATACATTTATCTTTCTAAATCACTGATTAATTTTTAACATATTTTAAACGGTTCTTTTGAAAATACACTTAATGGTCGGAAAAGCTTCACGGGCATAGGCGCCTAACTGTCCTCTGCCATCTCATTTGGTTATCATAGATGGCATAGTTATAGTGCTACTCTCTTCATCGGTCTACTACATATTTCTTCCACCAAATAATGTTTCCATCAGTTCCTTGTTATATTTTCTAAGATTTGGGATCTTCTCAACAGTGATCACAGAATTTTTTTTCCCAGCAGTTTTTTCTTCTATTTTTTATATATCTTCGATCACGAGCTTCGGATGCAAATTTCTTTTCACCCAAACCAGAAGAGTTTTGTGATTGGACAACCAGGGTGCCGTGTCAACTCTTGTGATTGGACAACCAGGGTGCCGTGTCAACTCGAGAATCATTGAGGCTGCTCTCAAGGATGCTAAGAACAAAAAGAGGGATGCTGCTGTCGTATTTTTGGACATAACTGGAATATTCTAGAATATTGGCCATAATCATATTTTGAAGTCCTTGGAGGCTAAAAGTGTTTCATCTGACCTTAGAAAAGGAATTGAGAGCCTACAATGTTACCACACCATAAATAAGAGTCATTCAGGGCTAACACTAGCAACATCAAAGTCTTGAGAGGAATACTATAAGGTGGACCACTTTCCCCGCCACTCTTCAATTTGTATATAGATCTCCTGTACACAGAACTATGTGACCATATAGTTTCGGAGGAATTTGGGTACAAATTATTTGATGGCCACGATCCTTTTCTACTTACAGGTTTTGCTGATGATCAAGCGGTAACCGTTTGCAGTGTTAAAGCTGAAGAGAGGGCAATTGATAGCATTGGGAGGATACAATAAACTTTGTGAACTGCGACTGTACATTAACCCCTAAAAAAGTTCTGGAATCATTTTAGAAAAGAGAGGCTTACTTAGTCAAATCAAGATTCTTCCTAGATATCGAGAGGTAATCAGCTCCATTGAAGAGGGTGACACTATTAAATACCTTGGTTGTCGGTTCTCTGGGGAGCTAGAGTTCGATGATGGTTTTTCTAATGTAAGTAGAAATATGGAGAAATTGTTAAGTTCAAATCTTCTTAAGCCAGAACAGGAGATCAATACTGTCAACGGATATGTCTTCTCTAAACTAATATACTCACTGCAGACAGTGCCATTGACGAAATTTCCCCCATCACGTATGAAGTTTACAGACATATTAGATAGTAGGTTTACCAGCCAACACTTGCTCAGCGATGATATATGCACCACGGTGATATAGGGATCTTTTGCGGTCTCAATGGGAGGCTCCTCTTCAGCACTGGTCCATTTCCCATAAGTTAGTCTTGGTAACAGATGCCCTGTTTCAGAGGATTTTTTATTTCGTGCATTAAGTAAGAAGGTGTGCTGATTTGATAGGGATTGAAGTGAATAATATGGAACCATCGCTTACAGTTGTCAAGGTGAGGCAGTCCCTGAGAGAAAAGTCTTTTGATTTGTGGAGCAAGTGCAAGTGGCAGGGTATTGTTGTGCCCCATTTTAAATGTAATCCATGGACGAATAAATTTATTTACGACAGAAAAGTTCTCACCAGCTCAGAGTGGACAAATATAATTAAACGTTAATTATGCTCCTCTCTGAGGAGTACTAGGGCCCGGAAGCCAGGTGAATGGAGATGTTGGACCTCTCTGCCGCAAATGTAGCCATGAATCAGAAACCCCAGCTCACGTGTTGGGCCATTGTCCACATAACATGCTCCTTGTCACCCGCTGGCGCAATAATATAATGCATTTATAGCCAAATTCCTTGAAATGAAGAACTATAAATGTTTCCTCGAAGTTTATTGCCTGGCTACGGAAGGCTCATAGTGGATCCCATGATCAGATTTGAAACCTACGATCAGGATCAGGACTTCAAGTTACAGGCAGAGAAAGAAGAAATTTTTATGAAATGCCTACTTTACCTGAAGAAAAAGTACTGATATGAATTCGGCGAGAGAGAATTCTCATTTAAAAGGCCAAAGGGTTCAGAAGCAGGGGAAGCATCCCTCTTAATACAAGTAATTCCTTACAGATGCTCCTCAGTAATTCCTTACAGGTGTTAGAAGGGAGCAGATGCAGACCATGACAGAAATTATTATTTTTACTCAACATAGTTGAGCAACCGCGTAATGTTGTATTTCTCCCTTTATATATATTAATATCTTTTGCTTTGATTTTTCCCCATGTCTACCACTGCTCTCTGAAATTAAATTTCTGAGTCAAGGAGAGTTTTGTAAGGTGCGATGAGCCTTTTTTTTTGCTCTCCTCTGGTTTACTAGGAAGAAAATCGAACACAATAAATGGCTTATGCCATTCTAGCTCATTTATTTTACCAATTAGCTTATAATATTAGATTCACATAAATCAACATAGGGTTTCTATCTCTCCTTATTTATTATAATAAGTAAAAATAATTAAAGGCTTAGCAAACCTGAAGGTTCAATGCCGACACCACCAGTCACATATTACACACCTCTCGCCACCATTGGCCGTCCAAACCCAGTCCATTCAGATCAAATTTAACGCAATCTTCCCACCTTCGCTTCGGTCTAATCCTTGTACGTTTACCATTCGGTTCAGCAAATATTAACCTTTTAGAAATGCTTTTGTTACTAAGCCCAACAATTTTACAAGCCTATTTGATTCTTCCCGATGAAATCACCTCAATTATATTAACCGGATACAGTTCACGCAATTCAGCGTTTTGTAATCGTCTCAACTCTTCCCTTAATTCATCCTTCTTCGGTCCGAATATTCAATACTTTATTTTCAAAAACCTCAAAATGTTTCTCATCCCTTCTCTCATATCTCATAGATTCTAATTTTTAAGTTCCGGGACAAGAGGCTCAAGCTAAGTAATTTTGGCACAGAAAAATAACAAGCATTTCCTGCCTTCAGCCTAATCTTAATCTCCTCTTCAATTTCGTTTTTTCTAGTTATCATAGATCATAGATACCTAAACTTCTCTACCTGTTCAAACATGTTACTGTCAATATCGATATCACCTGCAATATCGCAATTTTTGCAACTAACTTTATCTTATCCATGTTTATTTCTAGCCCTAGTTCTTTACTGGCTTTCATTAACGTTGTCGTATTTAGTTTTATAGTTTCCGTTTCTTCGCTTAACAGGACCAGATCATCCACATAGCCAAGCACGGGTGTTGTCTCACCCAGATTCAACCCTTTTTCGATACGCAATATCTACCTAATACCATGTTCTAATGCCAAATTGAACAGGACAGGTGAAAGGGGATCACCCTGTTTTAAACCCGAACGAACCTCAAACTTTTAAGAAACTCCTGTTTTTTTATTTTTGAGCAATTTTGTTGTTTCATTTTTTGAGTTTCGGAAATATTACATATTGCCTTCGCTAGGATTATTTAGATCTTTTAATTTAGCAGCTTTTCTTTTTTGCATATGTTTAAGCAATTTTCATCAAACCGTGGTTTGTTATTATATAATTCTTATTTTCCTTTTTTCCTAGACACAAGTTACTGACCACTTTAATGTTATTCTTGATCTCTACCCATAACTTGTCAATATCCTGGCGGTCCTCGTCAGAAGGTTTTAAGGCTTCAAACCAATTCTTAACATCTAGCTCGAATTGAGTTCTTATTTTATTCATCTTATTTTTTATTCGGATTTTTTAATTTTTCCAAATTAAAATTCTCAAAATCGAAACAGTTTTCTTTTCTCTCTTTTATATTAAGTTTTGTCTAAGTTTCCCGATTACTAATTCATGATCCGAACCAGATTCTGCTCTGCAATAAGACCGTACATTAATTATACTGCTTTGCCAGCTATGTTGTATCAAGAGATGATCGATTTGATTTTGTATTTGTGAATCCGGTGATGTCCAGGTATATTTATTAATATCCTTATGTTTAAATGTAGTACTTTTAATTATTAGGCTTTTTCGAGATGACAAAGTTCATCAGACGGATCCCATTATCATTACTATATTCTTGCAAACTTTCTTTACCAATCATTGGGACATAAACTTCTTCCCTCCCCACCTTTGCTTTTGTGTCACCTATAATTATTTTCATGGAGTTTCGCAGTAGTTTATCATAAAATTCTCATTTGATTTCATCGTCACTGTCTTCGGCCGAACAATGTATGTTCATTAACACGATTTTAAACCAACGTCCCTGAAATATAGCTACCGAAATTCTATCATTAAAGAATTGTACGTCTCTCAAAGCGAATAGCAATCTATACCTAATTAGAAAACCGGTACCTAAACAATGATTCCCTCTTCTTCCATACCAAATGGTATACTTTCCTTCCCTCATCGAGCCTTCCCCTGTCCAGCAAACCTCTTGCAGAGCCACAATATCTAAATCATACCCATTAACCTTATTCGCGACCGATTTTAACCCACCTGCTGAATTCAGTCCTTACGTTCTACGTACCAATACTTAAATCCCTATTTTTCAACTTATGTCATGAATCCCCTAAAGCAGTCACCACCCGGAGACCCGAACGGGGGACTAGTTTATCTTAGGGAGATCCATGACTATTTGTGGTGTATGGTGAACCAAAGATATGTGAGGTGTTCAATCCTACGTCACGCCCTCCAGCAAGTCTGGAGGTCCCCTCCCTCCAGCAAGTCTGGAAGTTCCCTCCCTCCAGCAAGTCTGGAAGTCCCCTCCCTCCAGCATGTCAGGACCCCTCTCACTGTTGGTCAGCGAGTCCATCAGACTTAGCTGGGAGGAACTTCCAAGGAGTTTCCACCGCCCATCCCCACATCTGCCATCCGTGGGATGCTCCCAATACGCGGTAATAAGCCTGTGCAAGGCTCCTTATTTATAGCCATTCTTACATCCATTTATCCTTATAAGGCAGGTTATTGAAGATATAAACATAAAAATTAGCTTAACATTTTCAAGTTTCAAAAATTTCATTCACTTCATTTACAATTTTTGTATGAACTTGATGTAAATGTTTGTTAAATAATTTTTTTATTTCAATTTCAGTCTCCTGGTTATGAATAGTAATGAAAAAGAGAAGTTTTTCATGGTTAGAAACGGTAGCAAGTATGGAAAGTTATTAAAGTCAAAGAAGTGGTTAAGGGAAATGGCATGTTCTGATAGTTTTGAAGCAAATGGGTTTGAGTATAAATGCTAAGATTAGGTACGTTTACTGTTTAATTAGGCTTTGGAATAACAGACTAAGGCTAATTTTACTTAGAATAAAGGCATTAATTTTTGTCATTCACATTCTAACCTTCTCTTAAAATGAGTATCCTATTTTGACCCTGGCTGCAGGACTTTAAATTGTAATGGAGAATGCTTATTTTATATAGTACACCCGCTGGGGTGAATTGAGTGAATATCTTAACATAGAAGTATAGTTTTTTATAATTATTATATGTATATATATTTTTTTTGACATAAATGGACCGTGACCACAAGGTTCTGTTGTGTGCTCTTTAAGAGCCATTTTCTTAAAACGCTAATTTTTTCGCATTTGCGTATTTAAGTAGGCTCATAGGGATAATCGACTCATAGCTCTTTGGGTCACTCACTATATACGGTCCTTACCAAACAGCTCGAGTCCAAGCCTTGCAAACCTATCGCACTGACACACAATGTGAAAGGCTATTTCATTCTCACTGTGACAGAATCTACTTAGTGGATTCCTAGTCAGTCTGAGATTGAACATATGATAATTTAACTTACAGTGACCAATGTAGATCTATGTGAGTTTTTAAAGCACTGCTTTATCCAAACCAAGTAGCAACTTACTAATTTTTTCGCAGGGCCATTCAAAGAACAACTTCAAATGTTGTTTCTTGCCAGACCAATACTGCTTGAAATTAGTAGCAGTACTTTAGGATTCTTCAGGTGCTGATTTGGTACTTGCTGAAAGCCTAAATTTAATAACATATATTCCACAGCAAGTCTGCATCCCGTGTGTTATGAGGCTTTAGAATCTGGGTTCTGTGACATTTTAGATGCCAAAATAACCTCTTTCCAGAGCCTTGAAATTGAAAACATTCCAGTCGTCTATACGCTTAATAGACTGGTTTTGTTCTGGAGCTGTTTTAGATAATATTCTTCAGATAGTGCCTTCCCAGGAAAAAAGGCTCCAATCCTGATGATTCTATTGAGTTCGCTAGCATTGCAGGCTCGAAGGGTTAAGCCGTCCTCAGTGGTGATACTAGGCATTATTTCTTTGAAGCATGTGACAGTGTGGTCGTCAAGGCACAATACGAGTCATCCACCCAGCCTGAACAGAGCACCATCAAACTTAAGGTGGATATTCTCTCCTATCTGCAGCTCGTCAATCTTTTCTGCAATGGCTTCTTCGAGTACCTTGCACTGGTTGTAGTTCAGCTAAATCTGCAGATAGTTGTTAGTAACCGCCGCTACTAGCTGTCCTCTTGCAGCCTTCGCATTTTTTCTTGGTGCTTCAGCCTCCTTCGGTTTCTTTACAATGGGTGCAGAGGTTCCCAGGTATGATCTGGAGCATTTTTCTGTTGTCAGTCCTTGCCTGGGTCACCATCTCTGTGTCTTGGATGCTGTCCCCCTAGACTTCACCCTTCCTTTCGCTGACTGTTATTTTGAAGCTTTCCCCTTGAACGCGGTAGCTTTGTTAGCCGAACCTGGAGGGTCCCTTGCATTCTCAGCTGCCTGCTGTTGAGTAGTCTCGTTTATACTAATTTTCTGCCCTAGCTCAGAGGCCCCCCTCTCGAGCGATCCAGCCTCGTCCGGGGGATCTTATTGGGCTCTTGCGTTCTCAGCTGAGCACTCTAAAAGTGGTCTCCTCCCTTCAGGTTTGTTAGACAGAAGTTGGTCTCTCGCCTTCCTTCTGTTTCGCCTTTTCACATTCTTGGAAGACCCAGATGTAGTAGCTCCTGAACCTAGCTTGGGTGCCTATCAGGACCATTGCAACAAGGATAGAAGCAATGGACTCCGCCTCTGTCCTCCGGGACTCGCATTGGGTCACATGGAGGAGACTCGTTGAGCACCATATAGAGGTGACAGTAGGCGTTGGTCTAGATAAGGAAATCTGAGAACTCACTTACAGTGGGTCAGGTACTATTGCTCGATTGTTCCACAAAAAGTTAGAGAGACTTCCGCACCCATCTCCCTCTCTAGACCTCTCATTGTCCTACCCATTTGCCCCCCTATTATATCTTACTGTGGACATATTTATCCTTGATCATTTCTTATAAACTTTTTGTAATATTTTTTATCATCACTTGTGAACTATTGATACATTATTAAAATTATATCATAATTTGCAGAGCTCCATTATTAAAATTATATCATTATTTACAGAGCTTCGAAATGGATGGCTAATAAGAACAACTTCAAAATCTTTTGCTGTTTATGCTGCAACATCTACAGAAAAACAAGAATGGATGGCACATATTAATAAGTGTATTGAAGATTTGCTGCGTAAAAGTAATAATGATATTTTATTATTTTTTTTAATGCATTTACTATAACATTTTTAGAGCATTTGCAAAATATTAAGATTAATGTCTGTTAACCGAAACATCAGCAAAAATTAAAATTATTATAGTTTATTTAATTTTACTTTTTGTACGGGAATCTTTCCCGACGTTGAGTAGGCGTTTGATAGAGTCTGGCACCCGGGACTGCTGTAGAAACTCCATAAATTCCTACCACCTATATACTCCCTCATTATTCGTTCCTACCTTACTAATAGATACTTCAAAGTAAATCACAACAATGCCTATTGATCCATCTTTTCCCATTCTGCTGGCATTCCTCGAAGTAGTATCCTAGTTCCTATCCTTTACACAGTCGATACAACTGACATCCCAACTCATCCAATCACTGTTATTACAACCTATGCCGATGACAAATATGTCCTATCAGTTAATAATGACCCATCCATTGCATCCCAAACTCTTCAATCCCACATCACAAACCTTGAAGAATGGTATCAAAACTGGAGAATTAAAATAAATTCCAATAAATCCCATCAAATTACCTTTACCCTTTGTCGTAAACCTATGGCTTCTTGTCCTACAGTTACTTTAACAATACCCCACTTATCCCTGTTGAACAAATCTGATATCCAGTACTCCATCTGGGCAAACGTCCAACTTGGAATCCTCATACCAGAACTGAAAAGACAAGAAACTCGACGTTTCCGACCACTTCAGCACTTACTAGACAAACGCTTTAAGCTTTCAATTAATTACAAAAGACTCATATACATGACTATAATAAGACCTATTTGGACTTACGAAGTTGACCTTTGTGGCTCCACTAAACCATCGAATTCCTCTCATATCCAATCTTTACAATCCAAAATTCTTAATGCTTCTTATTTTGTAACAAATAAAATAATCCATTATGACCTGAATGTTCCATATTTTTCAAATTTGGCTCACAGTTGTAAATTTCATAAACAATAATAATAAAAAAAATTACTTTTTTCTGTTTGACTGAACACCCCCAACCAACTTCTCATCAATATATCTATGACAGTCAATTATATGTCCACTATTATTAATGTTACTGTTGCTTCATTTTTATCAAAACAGCCGCAAGAAATAATGTGTTAGTTTTAACAGAGTATTAATGAATCTTGGTATGAAAATATATAATTGCATGATTCCTAAATTTAATGTTATATTTTTTTACTAGGTGGGAAAAAAGCAGCAGAAGTATATGCTGCTGTTTGGGTTCCAGATTCAGAAGCTCAAATCTGTATGCATTGCAAGAAAAATCAGTTTACAGTTTTAAATAGACGGGTATGCTTCATATTATCTTAGTTGTATTTATTTATCTGGATTTAACTCAGTTGTAGATAAGTTGTTATAGAATACAACTTTCTTTTCCTTGACTCCTTTTCTATTGATTCCATTAAGTTAATGATTAATGAATTATTATTAGAAGATGTTGAATGCAGTAGTCCTTCCTTTATCCCTTAGCAGGGAGGTAACAGACCTAATGCAAAAAAGATCAGGAGGAGGGGTGTTAAAAATAATGGTCAAATTAAGGTAAAGATAAAATAAAGAAGTAATAAAAAAAAAATTAAATATAAAATAAAATTTTATATCTACTTGACTTAAATGGAGTCCCTAATTATTAATATTTATAGTTAATGGGTGGGTTAGTTTTTAATGATTGCCATGTATTTGAGGTGCTCTGTTCGGTAAATTTTGCTAACTACTTCATCCTGCATATCTTACCGCTTCCTTGTCATCTTTCTCTTCCACTGCCTACCAACATATCTCCTGGCTCTCCCTTGCCACTTCTCTTGTAGGGGGTGTCTATCTGCTCATTTTGTAAATATGAGAGACAGAAAAAGAACAGATCAGGGCTTGCACTTTTAATACCCAGATAAGAATTCACCAGAATCTGCAGGAATTCTTTAGTTCAAATTTCCGCCAATAGATTGCGCTACTGTTCCACAGCATTTTAAATGTAAACGTTAAATAAAATAATGAATGATTGTGGTCTTAACAGAAGATATTGAATTTAATTAACAGGCAATGGTTTCTGTGGTTATTAGTGGTTCTTACATTGACAGTTCCAGTACTTTTTACGACTATACATTGATTTTTATAATAATAATTTGTGTTATTTTTTTAGTCCTTGTTAGAAATTCAGAAATTTCTTAGGAAACTGTAACATTTCCTCTTCTATTGATTTATAAGTTTTATAAACGGTTTTGTACAATACTGAGTGGCCGGTACTTGCCATATGAGCAGGAGTCCTTTTCTTGAATAAAATAACTTCTTTAAGATGTTTTATGAGGAAATATTAAATAATTTTAAGCGATTTATGCTATTAGTTGTTATTTTATTTAATTAAACAGTTATCCCTGATAAGTCAATAATTGTTAGTGAATTAGTAATTGAAAATAAGCAAATATATGAAGTATAAAAGGGGACTGGTCTCATGCTGTGAATAATAATATCTTATCGCTTTATATGTGTCTTAACTGGCCACTTGCTCAAGTGCTGCTCTCTTTAAATTTAGTGGTGCCACCTCCTTCTTTATAGCCTTAAGGTTTATAGTAAAAAATAAGTATGGTCTCTGGGCCTGGGATCAGAATGCCTTGCTCCCTGGTTGGGTGTCTGTAGGTGAGTGAGTGGAGGATGCTTACTGGTTACCTAGGGTTAATCCATAGAGGTGATTTCGCATCTGTCAATGAGGGGGTTAAGTGAATTGATGCTAGAGACCCCAGTATAATAATAGACTAAAATATAACATTAAAAATACAGTAAATTATCATAATTAAACCATCATAGGAATTGATGTTTTTATCAGTAACATTTCTTACTAAAATTTACGTTTAAAATAAACTTACTGATTTCTTAAATTATTTTTATGAAAACGTAAATATTAATAATGATACTTTATTTATTCTGGGATTATATTAGGGCTACATACCACAGGAATTGATGTGTATTTATAAGTGACAAACTTAATGTTTCTAGCCCTACTAAATATGAAATTATATAGACTTAAAACTTATTAAACGGGGAAGTTTTTCTAAAAGTGGAGTAAAGGTAGTACAGTTAAGAGTGAGTAAAGAGTGATTTAAAAAAAAAATTACAAATTGTTTGACGTTTTTTTAACGGAACTTAGATGTGTTTATCCGCCCGCCCAATAGTCCTCTTTAAATAGTTTTAAAAATGTCAAACTATACTTTCATTTAAAGCAAATTTTGTCTAGTTTAGTTACTTAAATCAAATATTTTTTAAGTTCTTGTTTCCCACTCAACAAAAAAAGTGACTTGCTTGAAAAAACACAAATCTTAAATTTTCTACTCTTCTGCTAGAAACTAGGCAATTGTTTATAGGCACTTTTTTGTAGATCTTGATGTCTACTATTAACCTTTTAAATATTTCCCTCTACTTACAGGACTCCCTTTATATGAAATAGGGTGTATACAAAAAAAAAAAAATGACCTCTTTTCAAACAAATATTTGTATTACTATTTCTTTTATATAAAATACAATTATTACTCAAAGGATAGTATAGTCCTTTGTTATCTACCGTCACTTGCCATCTGCTAGCCAATTGCTTGATCCCACGCTAATACCGTTCTTTATGATGGCTGTCAAAGAACTCTTGGACCACAATTTCAACTTCTGAAAAATTATCAGATTTTTTTCCTTGAAGAAAATGGGCCATAGATCTAAATAAGTAGTAATCCAATGGTACGAGGTCTGGACTATATGGTGGATGAGGCAGGGGTTTTTCAGAAAAGGGTTTTTCAATAAATTTTCACAAATTTCTAATCTCTTAGCTGATTGCTGAGGAGTAAGTTCGTGAGGGAGCAGTCTACTGCTCTTTTTCACCTTCTTCATGGAGAGTAGGTGGCGACTAACAGTATCTTTCGATACACCACAATCCCTGGCAAGTTCACGAGTACTTGTGGACGAATTTGACTCAACAGCTTCCTGCAAAACCTCATCAATATCCATTAATGGTCGCCTGGAGCCCTTCTTCCTTTCCAACGCTGTATCTCCACTGCTAAATTTTTCAAACCAATGCCACACAGTGTGCTGGTCAAGGACACCTTCCCCTTCATATTTAGTAATTTCATGAGTTGCTTCAGCGGCTGTGAAATTTTTTTTCCAGTTATACCTTAAAATTAAAAGAATTTCGTAGGACAGGAATTTGATAAAATTCATATATACTTGATTTTCTGTTTACCAATTCCTAACTTTCCTCCAAATTTGAGCCAAATTGAACAGGCAGTTTTATAGTTATAGTATCTATCAAATTAGCCTGTACAGTATGTACAAATATATTTCATGCTAAATGCATCAAAATTGATAGTGACACGGAAGGCCTAAAAGAAATTAACAAAAAATGGATATGCCCCGATTGCGCCTCTGAGCCTACAATGATTGACCTATTGAAGGCCCTGACCGAGGAAGTTAAGCAGATGAAGACCAAGCTTCAGGGCATCGACGAGTTAAAGGAAATAAAAGACTGCCTCAACAAACAGTCGGAACTGTCTTGAAAATATGGAAAAGCTGTTAAAGATAGAAACCCTGCTGGAAGAACAGAAAAAACACGTTGAAAAATTGTCTATCGAAAACACCACCTAAAAGAAAAAAATATCGGAGCTGGAAATTCGGTTAAATTATACTGAGCAATATCAGTTAAAAAATACAGTCGAAATCCGAGGAATTCCAGAAAAGCCGGGTGAGACTGTGACTGGGACCATCCTTAGCGTCGGAGCGGGTCTGGGCATCAAGTTAAGTCCAGACGATCTGGATCACGCAGTGAGGCTCAAACCAAAGTAGGAAATTATATTTGGTTGTACATATGTAAGAAAATTATATTTGAATATTAGATAATATTGAGACATGGTTAATAAGTAAAATTAATACAAAGTGGAAAAAGAATGATCATACATTGATATAGAGTGTAAATATAAATTTAGAATAAAATAAAAGAGAGATCATACAAAGAGGAAATAGTGAGAATAATGAACAATTAAATGAATTGATCAATAAAAATTGAGAGTAGATAAAAATATAAATAATAGAATATAATATATAAGTTATTTTTCACTTATAAGATTTAAAATGTGTCTATATGTTAATGAAATACAGTTTTTATCTACTTTATGATTAACAGGATTCTGTTCCATGTGAATGTGGATAGATTCGGAAATGAGTCTTTTTTCATGGTTGGGGACCTAGGCAAGGATAGAGGTTTTTTCAAAATCAAATGAGTGGTTGAAGGTTAAGGCATGTTCTGATAGTTTGGAGGCGGAAGGATTGCGGGAAGTTATGGATGTTTTATGTTGGGAAGTGCGAGTTTTGAGATGGTTTTTGGTTTAACCAATATAGGAGCTAAAAGTAAAATAATAACTAAATAATAATCAAACAACTATGTAAAATAAAAAATAAAATAATCTAAAGATAAGTAAACTAAAAACATGAAAGGGGAGCGGGGTAGCTCAGTGGTAGGGCACTGAGCTTCCAATACAAAGGTCCCGAGTTCGAACCCCGGCTCATGGCAGAAAATTTATTTATCTGTTTCATTGACTGTGAGGCGACCTTGGGTCAGGAGCCCCTCCTGGGGCACACCCAGTCTCTATAAAGTTGGTACCCTTAATTAAGTAATTAATTAAGGGGGAAAACCTGGCGGTTGAGCGTGAACTCGGTCAAATCACCTCCTTGCACAACCGTTGACCTAGAAACAGTGGTTTCCCTAAATAGTACTGAACCCCAGACCCTCGATGGGTTGTAGTGGTACAGGTTTTTTTTTTTTTTTTTTTTTTTTTTTAAACATAAAAACTCAGTCATACCTATATACAATATATATACAATCAGGTAGGGAACCCCAAGACAGGCTTGTCCCTCCAACTATAGAGGGAAAAGCAGGACTCCAAGAGATCCCTGCGCCACTCTCTCAACCGCATCACTGGTGCTGAAGCCAGTGGAGATTAAGCGAGAGTGCTCTAGCCACATACACTCGTGTCTTGAGTGGAGAATCTGGCCATTGTTAGAATTCCAAGATACATACTACAAAAGATCTCTGGACCACTGCCGCTTCAACCATCAAGGAGGATTGTAGGGAAGTGGAACTAGATAGGGATTGTGCAAGCGGGTTCGGATAATTTATAATGTACTGATGGAATTTGGAAAAATTTTGAGGGATAAGGTCTAGGACAAATGGAATATTAAGGTCATGATGTAGGATTTCGTTGGTTACATAGAACGGAGCATCAACTATTGTTCGGATGACTTTGGATTGAAAGGATTGGATGCGTTTGATGTTAGAAAATTTAGCTGTCCCCTAAAGTTCAAGTCCGTTGGTCCAAATAGGTTTCAGGATTGTCTTGTATATCAGTAATTTATTGTCAATTGAAAGTTGAGATTTTCTAGGCAATAGTCTGTATAATTGGCCGTATCGTCTTATAAGTTCTTGTCTTTTACGTCTAGTATGTGGGTTCCATGTTAGTCTTTGGTCTAAGAGAAAGCCAAGAATACCGAACTGTGTCTGAAAAAGGAAGCTGGATGGAATTGAAGTGGACTGGTGGACAGGATCTATGCCGGTGCGTGAAGGTAATGTGTTTGCATTTGGATTCGTTTACTTTGATGCATCATTTATTACACCAGTGCTCAATCAGGGAGAGGTGTCTTTGCAGATTTAAAGATGCTATTTCGAGATCTGAGTTGTATGATAGGATGGCAGTGTCATCAGCAAATGTTGCCAGAAAGGTATCGGGATGGACAGAGATATCAGCGGTTAAAAGGATATAAAGGACAGGGCCCAAGATGCTACCTTGAGGAACTCCGTCTCCAACTGGGTAGGAATACCCTCAGGAAATTAAATAGCATTTTTTAATCATTTGAGCTGATAAATTTATTCTTATGTTTTGTTTTTGAACATTTTATTATATTTTTCTGAATTTATTTTATCAAAATGGCGGCAGGTGGAGGAAAAAGTTGAGATCTTTGATTGATGGAACTTTTCTCACACTAACTCAATTCACAAATTTTTAACTCTATAAATTAATTATGAGGGGGTATGCACAACCACCTCCCAAAAGGCACTTCTTAAGCTCCAGCTCAGTGTCAATACAAACTTCATTTGATGGAAAGGGATTCCTTCAAAAAGAATAATAATAAATATATACATCAGACGTTTCCAGAATTCCCACAATTATATCTTAGAGGTTCTAAAAAGGATATTAAATGCACTCCTGACTCCCTCCTCCCCTGACGATCTTTGATAAAGTGCAAGAGTCCATTATTTTTGGGAATATTAAGACTTGGACTTTTAAAATAGTAAAAAAAAAATTGATTGTAGATTTATCATCCTTCGCTGTATATGGATCACATACACAAGTATTTGATGCAGAGCAGTAATCAAATATGCTTTGCATAAAACAAAATAAAAAGTATATCATGAGTATAGGTTGTTACAAGAGTTTGCATCACACTAAGCAGCTGTATTCATTGGCTTAGTTTGTAATAATTCAATTTGTAACACTGAATAGCATTTTTTTTTTTAATGTGATAATATGAAAAAAACACGGGAAATGTACAGGAATTTTTCGGAAGGGAAGTGCTGGACACCCTGTCAAATCAATTACCGCATTCCTTAAGTCCTACAAGGTTGTCGTCTGCACTTTCATCCATGTAAGAATGTTCGTTTGAGCTTCTACCAACTTGTTTATTGGTAGTGGTGGGATTTCCCTGTCCTCTGGCAGATTTAATACCGCTGGGCCGCTGTATTAGATCTGTTATCTCTTATTGTCTAGTTCTCTCAGCTTAAACTAAAAACAAAATGGTCTCCTGATACTCAGCTTCTGGCTTCGGCACCGGTTAAAGATTGGCTATTTCAATAAATAAAAAAAAAGATGGAAAGGGACATGAAATGTCTCTCACATAGTCTAAATTAGAACTGATTTTATTCTTCTGCTAATCCTGTATGTATACATTTGTATTTTTATTTACATAAGAGAAATGCTATTAAATTTAATAACGCTCTCTCTGAGCCTTAACTATATATATATATATATATATATATATATATATATATATATATATATATATATAAACTTTTGTTTTTGCATAAAATAAGTTTATTTTAATTGTAACTTTTTTTTTTAGCACCATTGTAGAAATTGCGGTGAAGTAGTGTGTGGACCTTGCTCAAATAAGAAATTTTTACTTCCTAATCAGTCCTCCAAACCTGTGAGAGTTTGCCTAAATTGTTTTGACACATTATCTAAAGCAAAACTGCAGAATAATTTTCAGACTAGTTTGACTACTAGGCCTGGTAAGTGAACATCTATATTGGTTTAATGATTGTTATTCTTAAGGCTTCATTATAGCCCATTTCTGATGCATTGCATTAATTTTGTTACAATACGATTCTGCATTGATGGTTTCTCTAGGATTTAAGAAGCTGTAGATTATCAAACCAAATGAAGCCTACCAAACAGTAACCATAATTTTTTTTTATGAGTTGAGGGCTTTGGAAAATGTTCTGCTGCTTCCCTTTTGTCGAGCCACTGTCCAGAATGTCTACTGTTATCGTAAAGTATCCACTTTTCATCATAAGTATCAATTCTGGACAGAAAAGGGTAGTTTTTGTTTCGGCAACGAAGTGTAGCACAAACTTCATAAAGCTGGTTTTTTTTGTGATCATTTAATGTGTGTCGAACCCAACTTTCAAGCTTTTTTACCTTTCTAATCACCTTGAGGTGGTCATCGATGGTCGATTTGCTAAGGTTAAGTTTCACTGCAAGTTCTCAACTGTTCTGTGTTTTCTAGGCTGAAGTCTCCCTCCCAACATTTTTTGGACCGCACTCCATAGAAGTTCTTGTCTCGACATCAGAACAATAGCCCTGACGATTACCCCCATGTTTGAGTCGAAACTCCTGCTATCCCAAATAATATTGTTGTGATTGAAATTCTTCATAAATTGAAATATATAAATATTATAGAGGGAGAGGGAGAGAGGGAGAGCAACCTGGTCAAAAATAAATAAAGAAAAAGCATTGATTTAAATGTTAAAACATAAACAGGAGGCTAAAATTATAAAAACTAACATTAACCATTCTCAATATATATACAGTAGTTAAATATTGAGAATGGTTAATGTTAGTTTTTATAATTTTAGCCTCCTGTTTATGTTTTAACATTTAAATCAATGCTTTTTCTTTATTTATTTTTGACCAGGTTGCTCCCCCTCTCTAATTGTTGTAAATAAATTTTAGTATGTTCAATATTCACCAGCTCCGAATTAAGTTCTTGCTCCAACTTATCAGCTAATTTTGTGAAAGCAATTTGAATAGGTTTCCTTTTCTTCTTTAATTGATCCATAATTATTAACTATAGAAAAGCATCACAAATAATTAATTATTTAAACAAAACAACTAAAGGCAGGCAATGTGGCCATGATGATTTCCATAATATTCATAGAAAATTCTTTGATAAGAAACTGTATGGAAGATAATTGAGATGCCACACCAAATTAAGATATCTAATGGTGTAAAAGAAGATTTGAGGAACCTTCTTGAAGATTTGAATCTGGAGGACAGCTGAAATTGATTGTATAAACTGGAGAGGCCATGACCCTGGAATTGCTTGTCGTGGTGATTGATGATTATGATAATGAAGAATAAATAGCATGAACAGCCTCTAATGAAAGATGTGTACTGCCATGTCACTTTCCCAAATGTAGGTCAGTACTAAAATAATTAAAGAAAGTGAGCCCACGTCCTCTACTTCTATACATAGTTTCATCAGCTGTCTAACCTAAGTTCATTCAGAATTAACTGAGAGTGATGCATCTATCATGACTTATCTGATATTAACTTAATAAAGAATTTAATAATATACATTTTAAAGTATATAAGTAAAGGAAAAATAAATTTACAGTATATGTACCTATATTATATTGGCATGTTATGTTGACCACAAAACATGCTCATGTTCTTACTATGAGCACACACATGTGCAAATAACACAAATTTAAAGGAAGGAGATGGTCCGGGGTTGCGGTCATAAAAAGGCTAAATAGTGGTAAAACTATTTTATTGAAACTATTTTATACTATTTTCAATAAAATAGTTTTACCACTATTTAGCCTTTTTATGACCGCAACCCCGGACCATCTCCTTCCTTTATAATGCAACGGTCAACTATTAAATATTCAATATAACACAAATTTAAATATTTACAATAATAATTTTTAACTGAGTTTTTATCAATAATTTGATTTTATTTTATTTTAGACAGCAAAGATCGGACTGGTTCAGCAGATTCTTCTTGGGAGGAAGATTCTGATGAAGATGAAGATAATTTAAATCGTGCTTATCAAGAAGCAGATAAGGTCAGTGAATGAATTATCTGCCTGTATCTTCCTATGTTCATAAAAGTTCTTAATGTGGTTTAGTGTTCTTTTTTAAGGACATAGATAAAAAAATACTATCTTCCAATATTATTATTTATTTAGTTTCTATTGAAGATGGTATCTATGGTAATTTGAAGTAAATAGAGTGATATTTAAAACTGGAGTCACTACAGTTCAGTTTTCTGGAAATGAAAGTTGCTAACTCTCAAAAATGTATTTAGTTTTACTTTGTTTGACTGAACTCCCAACCAACTTTTCTTCAATGTATCTACAAAAGTCTACTATTAATCCACTATTTAGTTTCTAATTTAACATTGTTGCCATTTTTTTAATGTGGCCCCATCATCAGAACATATTTCTAAAATTTAAACCATAAAATGTTCCAATAATACATTATAGCATTTTTTATATATAAACAAATGCTATCTACTATCTTAAATTTAATGCATATATTTAATTAATTAAGGTAAGTCAGGTGAGTTCATATTTGAGGCAAGTGCATACATGAATTTTTATATCAAATGTGTTAAAGTGTAAAATTTAGAATTATCTGGTCAAATGATATCGGTTCAAATCTGGCCTGGGCAGGTAAAAATTTATTTTGTTGTGGACCCACAGAATGAATGTTGACCTTTCCACTCAGATTAGAATAGGTTTGGTTGAACCTCTAAAACACCCCCTCCCCTCCCAAATGCTAGAAATGGGGTGTTAAGGGTATTCCAAAAAAAAAAAAATTAAATAATATAAAAACAAAAGTTAAGTTTCATTTAATCCTGTTTTATCCATGGAATCTTTAACGTTTTTGCTCTTGTTTGCTAAGTAGATATTATAGACATTACTATTTTAAAATAATTGAATTATTTTATCCTAATAATGTTTTTGATGCTGGTATGTACTGGCCCCAAAGAAACATAAGCTGGGGTAAGTGCATATCAAGTCTATTGGTCAAATGCATACTACTGTGCACCAGTGTTGGACGTTATTCGAATAACTTATCTGAAATTTTATCTAGATAACGGATAATAGATAATTTTTATTTGTTATTCTTATTCGACGACCTTTGGACAGATAATTATTTGTTATTTACAAATAATATGCATTATTTAGTATCTATTATTTGTTATTTAAGATAAAAATACGATTCGAATAATTTTGTTTTGTAATTTTAAGGATTTCTTCGATATTTAGGTCTGTTTATATGTTTTTTGGGAACTGTTTATATGTTTTCGAAAATGGTCTCCAGCATTTAGATATAGCGCCCCCGGGCATTGACTTTTTGTAAATTTTCAGATTAAATCAATATGAGGGCCTACTATTATATTTTGGGAATCACTTTTTATGGAAATACTTTCGGATTTGAGATTGCACCCCTGGGCATCGACTTTTTGTAACTTTTCGGAATATATCGATATGAGGGTCTACTATTATATTTTGGGGGGCACTTTTTATGAAAATACTGTCGGATTTGGGATTGTGCCTCCTTGGACATCGACTTTTTGTAACTTTTCGGATTTAATCGATATGAGGGTCGACTATTATGTTTTGGATGTTGTGTTTTATGAAAATACTGGGTGATTGAAGGTTAGAGATAGGCAAAAAGTACTATTTTATTCAGAATTATTTTACTTTTCTTTTAAAAGTAATTTAATCCATCATTTAACTAATTACAGGTGTAGAATATTTTATATTTCAATTTATCTCAAATCCGACTGTATTTTCATAAAAAGCACCCCCCAAAACAATAGTCAACCCTTATATCGATTTAATCTAAAAAAATAAAAAAAGTCGATGCCCGGCGGTGCTATCTCAAATCCAACAGTATTTTCATAAAAAGTGCCCTCCAAAACATAACAGTCGACCCTTATATCGAGTTAATATGAAAAGTTACAAAAAGTTTATGCCTGGGGGTCTATCTTAAATCCGACACTATTTTCATAAAAAGTGCCCTCCAAAACATAATAGTCGACCCTTATATCGATTTAATATGAAAAGTTACAAAGAGTCAATGCCTGGGGGCGCTATCTCAAATCCGACAGTATTTTCATAAAAAGTGTCCCCCAAAACCTAATAGTTAACCCTAATATCGATTTAATCTGAAAAGTTAAAAAAAGGTGATGCCCGGCGGCGCTATCTCAAATCCAAGAGTATTTTCATAAAAAATGCCCTCCAAAACATAATAGTCGACCCTTATATCGATTTAAAATGTAAAGTTACAACAAGTCAATGCCTGGGGGTGCTATCTCAAATCCGACAGTATTTTCATAAAAAGCGCCCCATAAAACATAATAGTCAACCCTAATATTAATTAAATCCGAAAAGTTACAAAATATATAAATAAACCCTGATATGGAACAAATCCGAAAAACTCAAACAGTCGCAATGCACTGGCATGGTCTCGAAATCTTAAACATTTTCAAAAAGTACAGCTCTGAAAACATATAAATCAATCCTTTTATCGAAGTAATAAAAAAACTCAAAAAAGTCACAAGGCACTGGTGTAATCTTAAAATGTAGATCATTTTCAAAAACTATAGATCTTAAAATATACAAATTAGCCCTTACATAGAAGATGAATAAAATTAGCATCAAATTATTCGAAATTTATTTGAAAAACTTGAATAACAAATAAAAAGATAATAGATAACTTGAATTTATTTATTATCTAGATAAAAGATAAACAGAATTAATCTTTATTTGTAGTTGAAAGTTTGAATAAAGTATTCGTTATCTTATATAAATTATTATTTGTCTTTTATTTAAGATAAATTTTGTCCATCGCCGCTGTACACTAGCTATTTGGTAGCTAGAACATACTAGTATGTACTTACCCATCTCTTAAAAATATTTTAGAGAGAGTTGATATTATTGTGAATATTTGGTTATATTATACAGTTGATGTATACATTACCTTCACACTTTGTCATAATTCCAGTCCACTAGTTAATTTTAATTCTATCCAGCCTCCTTTCTGAGACACAGTCCGGTATCTTGACTTTCTCTTAGACAGATGACTAATGTGGAACCCATATACTAGACTTAGAAGGTAAGAACTTAACCGATGATATGGCTTCTTATATAGTCTACTAAATAGAAACTAAACTTTCTATTGAAAACAAATTACTGATAGACAAGAAAATCCTGAAACCTATCTGGACCTATGGACTAGAACTGTCAGTGACAACTGAATTTTCTAACATCTGTAGTAGACATCCCCTGGTATTTACTCCTTTATGTGACATTGTGTGAGGGAATGAGAAGGAATATATAATGTGATATAGGAATGTGAGTTGCACGATGAATTGTACTCAATTATGCAGTGGACAAATTATTCATGGAAATGTCTCATATCGATAAACAATCGATAAAGAAGGACGCTGGAAAAAGGTCAGAGCATGTAGCTAGCAACAGCTGGCAGAAGGACTCCGAGAAGACCTTGAGGCCTGGACACGAAGATGAGAAGACGTCATCTGGGAAGAGAGGCTTACTACATTGAAGACTAAGAATATCAAGCCTACAGTTATAAAACTTTTATACATTCGTTTATTACAGTTGTAAAATAAATTGTTTTATTATACAGGTGTGAAAAGTCATTTTATTTAGTTGTCCTATATGCCTCACAACTGAAGAATAACAAACCAGGTGAGTCAATTCATTCAAAGTGTGTTTACGAAGTCCCACATTTCATATATGTATTCTTATTGTTTCTCCTCACTTAGTGTCACAAAAGGTATTAGATTCCCGAATTCCCAACAACTGTTAAACACCCTCAAAAAGTCAATATCCAGTGCCGGGGTTTTGTTTTAATATTCACGAGTGTAAATAACTTAGTTCCCTGATATAAAGCGGAAGACTTTTCACTATTCCCGCCAAAACAAATTATTTACAATAAACTTTATTAGGTTATTTACACATCAACATCAACAATCATGAAGATTCCTGGTTCAAGACTGGTTCCATTTTCATTTTTTTTCTTTTTCTTTTATAAAAATGCAATTTTAAATTTACTTATGTATATATATTAGTTCCCTCTGTAGTATTATTTTAATTATAATTAATTTAACAATTAAATTAAATTCATTTTCATTAAATTATAATTCATCCCTAGCATTTGTAAATTTAATTTCAAATTCTAAGGTTTCTTTTTTATGTTTAATGCTTTAAGATAATTTTGTTTCTTTCATTATTTTATTACTATTATTTTATATTAAGAGAAACATTTTTAATTTGTTCATTTTTTTTAATGGAATGTTTATTTATTTATTATTTCACTCAATATACACAATTACTGCTATTCAGCATTTTATTTATATACATATTTATCCTCAAGGATTTATTATTTTAATATTTTTAAAATTAATTAATTAACAAGGCACCAGTGGCCAATGGATAAGGTTTAGAATTGGCTGTTCACATTTGAACGCCCATTGCCGCCACAGCCTAAGTAACCATATTGCACTCCCACATCTTTTCATCAACCTATCTGAGTGCAAAGATCTGCTCAATGGTTGATCTGTTTCTTCGAAAATCACACTGGTTTTCTCCAACTGCCCTTTCATAATATGGTACAAGTCGATCGTATAGTAATGCCCCAAAAAAATTGATATGCAACATTAAGCAGTGTAATACCTCTGTAGGTCCACATTGTAATCACCTTTCTTGGGTTCTACTGTGATTATTCCACAACTCCATTTTTTCGGCATGCTTTCTTCCTCCCATATTCTATCTATTAGTCTGTGTAGCTCTCTCAGTATGTTAGGGCCCATATGTTTGAAGAGTTCGGCATTTATATTGTTCATGCCTGATGATTTGTTTCTCTTCAGTTAACCTACCACTTCTTCCAATTCTTCCAGTGTTGTATTTCTTCTTCCCATCCACATTCTGTTTCACTATGTGCGATCATTGCTGTTCGCTAGCTGTGATCGCCTTACA
>OV725078.1:46500382-46502882 GCA_928085145.1 Nezara viridula
ATTTCTTTTGAATAAGGTTTTATAAAGTCCAGTTATCAATTTTGGAAAGGAGTCAGCTATCTTTTTTATCATTCTTGGGTCAATTTTGTCTATTCCTGGTGCTTTCTTGTCATCCAATTTATTAATAACTTGTAATATTTCAAAATCCCGGATATTAGTGTCATCGTCATTATTAGGCGGGATAAGTATTTCTGTTCTCATTTGTCTGTGTTCGTTAGTGTCATCACTTGTATTGTCATCTTTGATTATCTTATTTAATATATGAGATAATGTATTCTTAGTGTCTGTTGTGTACGTTCCTAGTTCATTCAAAGTGGTAGTGAGTAAGGTTTGAGGTTTTATTTTATTGGATACAAACTTATATGGCCATTGCCACGCCTTTGATGCCGTAGCAAATGTCTTCCAGGACTTTAATTTGGAACTTTTAATTAGCTTTTGATATGCTTGCCTACTTTTGAGATAGATCACTCTCCTTGATTCCCTTAGTCCATCGTCTTTTGTCCGCTGGTAATTTCTTCTTAGATGATTTGTCTCTTTACGCAAGCCAGTTAGTTCAGGGTTCCACCAAGGTACTGATCTTTTTCTAGTTCGACCTTTGAAATGGCCGGATCTTTTGAATGCTATATTGCAAGATTTTACGATAGATTTTATCATTTTATTTATGATAATATCAGTAGGCATAAGAGAAAACTCATTAAGAATCAGCTTTTCGGTCTCATAAACTGTCAATTTCTTCTTATCAGTACAATGTTGAGATAAAAACTGTTTTTCTAACTGATGTATTAAGTTAGCCAAGAATTTATTCCAGTCACCATTCTCTGTCAAATATATATAGTTTTTTGCTAGCACCCCAGTTTTATCATTTCCCTGTAAATGTAACTCATAAGTCAAAATGTTGTGGTCCGAAAAATTTGTTTCTCTAGAAATTGTCCAATTTTTTACAATATTATGTCTAATCAGTTTTGTATTAGATAATGTTAAATCAATATTACTACTGCCTCGCGGCCCTTGGAAAGTCATTAGTTCGGAATTTATATTCATTAAGAACAAATCTTTCTCAATAATAAAAGTTTCCATATTTTTACCCCTTTCGTTAGTTTGTTTGTCGAACCAATATTTAGATCTTGCATTGGAGTCCAATCCAATAATGATATTAGAATCTTTGAAATAATCCAAAGCGCGTTATATTTTTTGTAAATCCAAATTTATGTTTCGGGTGATATCAAAATAAGCACATATTATTATACATTTTAATTCACTGTATGATATTTCTATGCAAACAAAATCACAATCAGAATGTTGCAATATCATGCAGGCATCAATGTTTTTATTGGTCACAACGACTCCAGCCCTGGGATTGCTTCCTATTGTTTGAAAAACCCTTGACTGATTATAACCTACAATTTTATTTAATCTTGTATAAGGTTCTTGGATTAATAAAACGTCTATTTGTTTCATTTTTATATACTGTTGTAGCATGTTCAATGTGCATTTTGAATGATGTGTGTTGAGTTGTAACATGTTTAATTGTCTATGTACCATCCTTAAAAATTAATTGTTTACAGTCCCCAATAATATTTTGAAATATGTATATATTATGGTTATTAATTACTCACTGTAGAGGGATGTTGTAGTTGGTATTAGATGCCAATTTCTGTATTTCTGTCAAGTACGACGGGCAGTTTCGGTCAAATACAGAATGTTCTGTGGGGCGCTTCTTTTGGCTTTTAGTGAACTTGTTGTAGTTTTGACAAATAATACATTTCATTTCTTGAGAAGTGCAGTCACTAGCCGCGTGTTGACCTCCGCAGTTCGAGCATGCTATCGTCCCTCTGCAATCCTTGCTTCTATGGTGAAATTTAAGGCACTTGGTGCACCTTCTTATTTGTAAATAATCCTGAATTCTCACCTTTTGATGTCCGAGGCTGATTTTATTATATAATAGCAATTCTCGAGTCCCTGCGTCAACCTCCAAAACAGCATGCCGACTACTATTCTTTCTTGTAGTGAGGATAATCACAGGTCTTATTTTATCCTTTTGTAAATGAATATCATCATTTTGAGCAGTTATGTAGTCGGTTATATTCTGTAAATTTATTTCTTCCTCAATGTTTCTCACAACAACACGAGGGTTCATTTTATTTATTTTATGGTATGATATTTTTCTTGAGCCTTTTATAGTTTGAGCAATTTCGTTGAGATCTTTCTCCCTGTCGGTCTGTATTATTAATGATCCGTTTTTTGTTTCTACAACCTTTTGAAAACTTATGTGTAAATCTTTTGGATTTACTAAAGACTTAAATTCGTTACAAAGTTCATTCGGTTCTAATGATATTTTAGGTTTAATAATTGCCTTATGGGCTGTTCGATTTTGTGCTTTCATTACAACCCTTTGGGCAACTGCTGAGTAACTAATTTTGTTATTTAAAGAGAGGTTGTCTTTTTTAATAACCTCCCCGATTTCCAAACTAAATGATTGGTCACAAAGATTACCTACATA
>OV725078.1:46507882-46512882 GCA_928085145.1 Nezara viridula
GTCCACAAACTTGTTGCAGGGTGTAACCAAGATTTACAGTCAGTGATTCTTTCTATTTTGTCTAGGGTCAGATCTTTGTATCCTCTCTTTCCTTTTCTAATGTTATATAAGGTCGTTCGTTCTTCAATCTTCATTTGGATTGGCAACAGCCCTGCCAATAATATTGTGGCCTCGAATGATAGTGTACGATAGCCTTTACATATCTTAATCGCAATTAACCTCTGAAGCCTTTCCAACTTCACCAAATTTTTCTTACGTTCAACGGCCGGATGCCAGACATGCACAGCGTAGAGCATCTTAGGAAGTACAGCAGCTTCATAAATTTCCTTTAACACTTTCGATCTGAGTCCCCATGTCGCTCTTGCAGCCACTGATAGTCCATTTATAATCCTTAAAGTGTTGTCATATAGATTATCTATATGTCTGTTCCAATTCAGTTTTCTGTCAAAGAGAAGCCCCAAATATGATAATGTATCACATTGCTTTATTCTTACTGTATTGAGTCGAATATCCAATTCTGGTACAATTCTCTTTTTTGTGAAGATTATATATTTTGTCTTGTCTAGATTAAATTTAAGTTTGTTGCGTCTAGTCCATCGTCTCAGCCTTGATAATGTTATGTTTGCTATTGTCTGTAATTCATCGAAATCTCTTCGTTTTATAAGTAATAATAAATCGTCTGCGTATGCTAATAATGTTGAATTTTCCTGTAGGTCTATTTCGAAAACAGTATTGATTAAGATGTTCCATAGTATAGGTGATAGTGCTGATCCTTGAGGAGTTCCTAGCGTCAATTTCTTGTCAATATAATGAAAGTTTGTTTGGATTGCAAGTTTTCTGTCAGAAAAATAATTTTGAATGATTTTGTATATGTTTTTTGGACACTTATATTTCTTTAGATTATTTAAAATCGCAGGCCACCAGGCGTTGTCAAAGGCTCCCGCGATATCCAAAGAAACAACCAGTAAATTACTATTTTGCCGGAGTGTACTGGTGATATGGTCGTTCAATTCACTGAGTGCATCGTCAGTTCCTGATTGGGGTCTGAATCCAAATTGGTGTCGGTGGAGTATATTGTTACTAAGTAGATGATGCATTAATCTATTTTTTATTATTTTTTCAAAAATTCTACTCATTACAGGAAGCATACTTAGTGGTCTCAGTGAAAATGAATTAGCCTTAGGAATCAATGTTAATTTACCCACCTTCCAGCTTTTAGGAAATTCATTTCTTTTGAATAAGGTTTTATAAAGTCCAGTTATCAATTTTGGAAAGGAGTCAGCTATCTTTTTTATCATTCTTGGGTCAATTTTGTCTATTCCTGGTGCTTTCTTGTCATCCAATTTATTAATAACTTGTAATATTTCAAAATCCCGGATATTAGTGTCATCGTCATTATTAGGCGGGATAAGTATTTCTGTTCTCATTTGTCTGTGTTCGTTAGTGTCATCACTTGTATTGTCATCTTTGATTATCTTATTTAATATATGAGATAATGTATTCTTAGTGTCTGTTGTGTATGTTCCTAGTTCATTCAAAGTGGTAGTGAGTAAGGTTTGAGGTTTTATTTTATTGGATACAAACTTATATGGCCATTGCCACGCCTTTGATGCAGTAGCAAATGTCTTCCAGGACTTTAATTTGGAACTTTTAATTAGCTTTTGATATGCTTGCCTACTTTTGAGATAGATCACTCTCCTTGATTCCCTTAGTCCATCGTCTTTTGTCCGCTGGTAATTTCTTCTTAGATGATTTGTCTCTTTACGCAAGCCAGTTAGTTCAGGGTTCCACCAAGGTACTGATCTTTTTCTAGTTCGACCTTTGAAATGGCCGGATCTTTTGAATGCTATATTGCAAGATTTTACGATAGATTTTATCATTTTATTTATGATAATATCAGTAGGCATAAGAGAAAACTCATTAAGAATCAGCTTTTCGGTATCATAAACTGTCAATTTCTTCTTATCAGTACAATGTTGAGATAAAAACTGTTTTTCTAACTGATGTATTAAGTTAGCCAAGAATTTATTCCAGTCACCATTCTCTGTCAAATATATATAGTTTTTTGCTAGCACTCCAGTTTTATCATTTCCCTGTAAATGTAACTCATAAGTCAAAATGTTGTGGTCCGAAAAATTTGTTTCTCTAGAAATTGTCCAATTTTTTACAATATTATGTCTAATCAGTTTTGTATTAGATAATGTTAAATCAATATTACTACTGCCTCGCGGCCCTTGGAAAGTCATTAGTTCGGAATTTATATTCATTAAGAACAAATCTTTCTCAATAATAAAAGTTTCCATATTTTTACCCCTTTCGTTAGTTTGTTTGTCGAACCAATATTTAGATCTTGCATTGGAGTCCAATCCAATAATGATATTAGAATCTTTGAAATAATCCAAAGCGCGTTCTATTTTTTGTAAATCCAAATTTATGTTTCGGGTGATATCAAAATAAGCACATATTATTATACATTTTAATTCACTGTATGATATTTCTATGCAAACAAAATCACAATCAGAATGTTGCAATATCATGCAGGCATCAATGTTTTTATTGGTCACAACGACTCCAGCCCTGGGATTGCTTCCTATTGTTTGAAAAACCCTTGACTGATTATAACCTACAATTTTATTTAATCTTGTATAAGGTTCTTGGATTAATAAAACGTCTATTTGTTTCATTTTTATATACTGTTGTAGCATGTTCAATGTGCATTTTGAATGATGTGTGTTGAGTTGTAACATGTTTAATTGTCTATGTACCATCCTTAAAAATTAATTGTTTACAGTCCCCAATAATATTTTGAAATATGTATATATTATGGTTATTAATTACTCACTGTAGAGGGATGTTGTAGTTGGTATTAGATGCCAATTTCTGTATTTCTGTCAAGTACGACGGGCAGTTTCGGTCAAATACAGAATGTTCTGTGGGGCGCTTCTTTTGGCTTTTAGTGAACTTGTTGTAGTTTTGACAAATGATACATTTCATTTCTTGAGAAGTGCAGTCACTAGCCGCGTGTTGACCTCCGCAGTTCGAGCATGCTATCGTCCCTCTGCAATCCTTGCTTCTATGGTGAAATTTAAGGCACTTGGTGCACCTTCTTATTTGTAAATAATCCTGAATTCTCACCTTTTGATGTCCGAGGCTGATTTTATTATATAATAGCAATTCTCGAGTCCCTGCGTCAACCTCCAAAACAGCATGCCGACTACTATTCTTTCTTGTAGTGAGGATAATCACAGGTCTTATTTTATCCTTTTGTAAATGAATATCATCATTTTGAGCAGTTATGTAGTCGGTTATATTCTGTAAATTTATTTCTTCCTCAATGTTTCTCACAACAACACGAGGGTTCATTTTATTTATTTTATGGTATGATATTTTTCTTGAGCCTTTTATAGTTTGAGCAATTTCGTTGAGATCTTTCTCCCTGTCGGTCTGTATTATTAATGATCCGTTTTTTGTTTCTACAACCTTTTGAAAACTTATGTGTAAATCTTTTGGATTTACTAAAGACTTAAATTCGTTACAAAGTTCATTCGGTTCTAATGATATTTTAGGTTTAATAATTGCCTTATGGGCTGTTCGATTTTGTGCTTTCATTACAACCCTTTGGGCAACTGCTGAGTAACTAATTTTGTTATTTAAAGAGAGGTTGTCTTTTTTAATAACCTCCCCGATTTCCAAACTAAATGATTGGTCACAAAGATTACCTACATATTTTTCCATCACTTCGATAGCTTTTCCTACCTTCGGTCGCAGGTCTTTTCTCAAGAGATTGTAATCCAAAACCTCCTTTAAAGTCTTGATAGCGTAATTTAAATCCAATACTTCACCGGCCATTTTGCTGGAGACCTGCTTGTGATGAGACTGAGACAGAAGAGGGGGCTGACAGGAAATTTCTTGCAGATTTTAGCGATAACGGCTGCAAACTTCCAACGAAATACCTCTTCATGTATTCCTTCACAGCTGCTCTTACACTCTTCAGAACACCACCGAAATTTGTAAAAGTATTCCTAAATAGGAATTACACGAGTATACAAAAAATCACTTTTATAGGGAGTGTATAACTTAATAGGATTAAAAATGAACACAGACCCGAACTGACGTTCAATACTGCCAAAGTCAGACTCTTTTTTTTGTGCGGGCTTATGATTTTAAGTTATTATGGTATATATTTTAACACCCAGAGGTGGGTAGTTTTTCACCTGGGTAAGTTAGGTGCCTCCGTAGTGCTAAAGACAATTTAACCATATATAAAAGAAGATAATAAAGAGCTTGCCCGCGTGCAAAATGTATTAATCCAGAAACTATTGTTTGTTCGCTGAAGGCGAACGTTGTCGACTGGCCCGAGGGCCTAGTCTGCATCCATGTCCATGCCGAGACCCCACAGGTATCTTGCAAGGTCAGCCATTGCATCATCCGATCCGTAGTTACAGGGAATCCATGCCAGTGATCCCCCCAGTATGCGGTGGGATCAGTCATTGTGCCGTCCTGACCGTGATTTAAGATGGTCCAGCTAAGTAAAAGTATCCACATCGCTGAACCACCCTCCTTGTCCATGCGCAGCCAACCAATTAAGGTAAGCTAGTCGTAGCCAATATGGTGGGCATATCATCTGAGTGCCACCAGTCACTCCCCATCCTTCATGACATACCTGCACTGCCACCTCGTGATGAATTCCACTCCATTGAAAAAGGTGTAGATCTCAATGGTTCCCACAGCTGCGTTTGTCGGCTGCTTTCGTTGTAATTCAGCTCTGACTAACGCCCTGTTCTCATCAATCGCGGCAGTGTCTTTGGATGTGCCATCAAAGGTTATGGACCACATGTCAGTTTTGGGTTTTTGCTGAGATATTATAGCAACCCCTCTAGCAACTAGAGAGGTTAGTCCCCATTGACTGTTGACCGTGTCCAGTATTCCTTTTAGGTTATCCTTGACTGGTGCAGGCATGACGTTGTTGTTCCGTTGGTCGCTTGGGTCAATCTCAATTA
>OV725078.1:46515382-46520382 GCA_928085145.1 Nezara viridula
TATACACACACACACACACACACATATATATATATATTTTTTTTTTTTTTTTTTTTTTTTTTTTTTTTTTTTCCCTACGTGGTAACCCCACACAAGGATCGTTTATTTGATTTTCCTTCATGCTCCATGCCTTAAAGACATACTACATGAATTACATTTGTTTACAATTGTTTTTTTTTTTTTCTAGTTTCACATGATTTACATTTTTAGTTCAAATTTATATACATTAACAAAAAAAAAACACAAAGAATAAACACACAAAAATTAAATCGGAAAATTAAATATTAAACACACAAAGTCAATCCAACAAAGCCAAAAAGAAATCACCCACGCTGCCCATCCCTGGTTAGTAAGTCGAAGTCGATCGATCTAATAAATCTAAGAAAGTCTGTCTTGAATTCAGTAAATAACTTTTGTTCCGTCTCAGGCCAATTTCCTCTTTTGATAATTATGCTTTTTATTAACTCAAATCGCTGTCTGTCAAATCGTTTACATTCATATATTATATGTTTAAAATTTTGAACCTGTCCGTCTTCATCACATAAGTCTGTTTGTATAATGTTGAATCTTTTAAGATATTGTTTTGTATTCCCATGTTCCGTAAGTACTTGCGTAAGTTTGTAGTCATTACTGTGAATGTGTCTGTAATTGTGAATTGAAATGTGTGGTATAAATCTGTGTAAGCTTGGTGACTTAGCTGAGGTCACCCATATGTGATCCCATCTTTTGATGAAATCCAACTTTAAATTCATATTAATATACGATAAAGGAGCTTGATGATACGATGGCGGCAAATCGCTTTTAGCTGCTTCTTTTGCAAGGCAATTGGCTCGTTCATTGCCCTCAATCCCACAATGTGCTTTTACCCATTTTATAGTCACTACTTTCCCTACAGTTCTCATCATTAACAATTTGTTTCTAATTTGGTCAGTCAAGTAATCATGAATGTCCCAATTATTAACAGAGTCTAGCAGAACTTTGTTGTCTGTATTTATAGTAACGTGAGTATTCGTTTGTAGAGGCTATTCATATATGTATTCAGTAACCTTTAAAACAGCGAATTTTTCTGCCTGATTATTTGAGCAATATGATTCTAATTTATATTGATGTTCTATATTCCTACCATCTTGAGCTCTGAACAACCATGCACATCCAACATTCTCGCCGTCCTTACTACCATCAGTGAAAACATCAGTATTTTCAGAAGTAATTCCCGGTCCAGTCCACAAACTTGTTGCAGGGTGTAACCAAGATTTACAGTCAGTGATTCTTTCTATTTTGTCTAGGGTCAGATCTTTGTATCCTCTCTTTCCTTTTCTAATGTTATATAAGGTCGTTCGTTCTTCAATCTTCATTTGGATTGGCAACAGCCCTGCCAATAATATTGTGGCCTCGAATGATAGTGTACGATAGCCTTTACATATCTTAATCGCAATTAACCTCTGAAGCCTTTCCAACTTCACCAAATTTTTCTTACGTTCAACGGCCGGATGCCAGACATGCACAGCGTAGAGCATCTTAGGAAGTACAGCAGCTTCATAAATTTCCTTTAACACTTTCGATCTGAGTCCCCATGTCGCTCTTGCAGCCACTGATAGTCCATTTATAATCCTTAAAGTGTTGTCATATAGATTATCTATATGTCTGTTCCAATTCAGTTTTCTGTCAAAGAGAAGCCCCAAATATGATAATGTATCACATTGCTTTATTCTTACTGTATTGAGTCGAATATCCAATTCTGGTACAATTCTCTTTTTTGTGAAGATTATATATTTTGTCTTGTCTAGATTAAATTTAAGTTTGTTGCGTCTAGTCCATCGTCTCAGCCTTGATAATGTTATGTTTGCTATTGTCTGTAATTCATCGAAATCTCTTCGTTTTATAAGTAATAATAAATCGTCTGCGTATGCTAATAATGTTGAATTTTCCTGTAGGTCTATTTCGAAAACAGTATTGATTAAGATGTTCCATAGTATAGGTGATAGTGCTGATCCTTGAGGAGTTCCTAGCGTCAATTTCTTGTCAATATAATGAAAGTTTGTTTGGATTGCAAGTTTTCTGTCAGAAAAATAATTTTGAATGATTTTGTATATGTTTTTTGGACACTTATATTTCTTTAGATTATTTAAAATCGCAGGCCACCAGGCGTTGTCAAAGGCTCCCGCGATATCCAAAGAAACAACCAGTAAATTACTATTTTGCCGGAGTGTACTGGTGATATGGTCGTTCAATTCACTGAGTGCATCGTCAGTTCCTGATTGGGGTCTGAATCCAAATTGGTGTCGGTGGAGTATATTGTTACTAAGTAGATGATGCATTAATCTATTTTTTATTATTTTTTCAAAAATTCTACTCATTACAGGAAGCATACTTAGTGGTCTCAGTGAAAATGAATTAGCCTTAGGAATCAATGTTAATTTACCCACCTTCCAGCTTTTAGGAAATTCATTTCTTTTGAATAAGGTTTTATAAAGTCCAGTTATCAATTTTGGAAAGGAGTCAGCTATCTTTTTTATCATTCTTGGGTCAATTTTGTCTATTCCTGGTGCTTTCTTGTCATCCAATTTATTAATAACTTGTAATATTTCAAAATCCCGGATATTAGTGTCATCGTCATTATTAGGCGGGATAAGTATTTCTGTTCTCATTTGTCTGTGTTCGTTAGTGTCATCACTTGTATTGTCATCTTTGATTATCTTATTTAATATATGAGATAATGTATTCTTAGTGTCTGTTGTGTACGTTCCTAGTTCATTCAAAGTGGTAGTGAGTAAGGTTTGAGGTTTTATTTTATTGGATACAAACTTATATGGCCATTGCCACGCCTTTGATGCCGTAGCAAATGTCTTCCAGGACTTTAATTTGGAACTTTTAATTAGCTTTTGATATGCTTGCCTACTTTTGAGATAGATCACTCTCCTTGATTCCCTTAGTCCATCGTCTTTTGTCCGCTGGTAATTTCTTCTTAGATGATTTGTCTCTTTACGCAAGCCAGTTAGTTCAGGGTTCCACCAAGGTACTGATCTTTTTCTAGTTCGACCTTTGAAATGGCCGGATCTTTTGAATGCTATATTGCAAGATTTTACGATAGATTTTATCATTTTATTTATGATAATATCAGTAGGCATAAGAGAAAACTCATTAAGAATCAGCTTTTCGGTCTCATAAACTGTCAATTTCTTCTTATCAGTACAATGTTGAGATAAAAACTGTTTTTCTAACTGATGTATTAAGTTAGCCAAGAATTTATTCCAGTCACCATTCTCTGTCAAATATATATAGTTTTTTGCTAGCACCCCAGTTTTATCATTTCCCTGTAAATGTAACTCATAAGTCAAAATGTTGTGGTCCGAAAAATTTGTTTCTCTAGAAATTGTCCAATTTTTTACAATATTATGTCTAATCAGTTTTGTATTAGATAATGTTAAATCAATATTACTACTGCCTCGCGGCCCTTGGAAAGTCATTAGTTCGGAATTTATATTCATTAAGAACAAATCTTTCTCAATAATAAAAGTTTCCATATTTTTACCCCTTTCGTTAGTTTGTTTGTCGAACCAATATTTAGATCTTGCATTGGAGTCCAATCCAATAATGATATTAGAATCTTTGAAATAATCCAAAGCGCGTTATATTTTTTGTAAATCCAAATTTATGTTTCGGGTGATATCAAAATAAGCACATATTATTATACATTTTAATTCACTGTATGATATTTCTATGCAAACAAAATCACAATCAGAATGTTGCAATATCATGCAGGCATCAATGTTTTTATTGGTCACAACGACTCCAGCCCTGGGATTGCTTCCTATTGTTTGAAAAACCCTTGACTGATTATAACCTACAATTTTATTTAATCTTGTATAAGGTTCTTGGATTAATAAAACGTCTATTTGTTTCATTTTTATATACTGTTGTAGCATGTTCAATGTGCATTTTGAATGATGTGTGTTGAGTTGTAACATGTTTAATTGTCTATGTACCATCCTTAAAAATTAATTGTTTACAGTCCCCAATAATATTTTGAAATATGTATATATTATGGTTATTAATTACTCACTGTAGAGGGATGTTGTAGTTGGTATTAGATGCCAATTTCTGTATTTCTGTCAAGTACGACGGGCAGTTTCGGTCAAATACAGAATGTTCTGTGGGGCGCTTCTTTTGGCTTTTAGTGAACTTGTTGTAGTTTTGACAAATAATACATTTCATTTCTTGAGAAGTGCAGTCACTAGCCGCGTGTTGACCTCCGCAGTTCGAGCATGCTATCGTCCCTCTGCAATCCTTGCTTCTATGGTGAAATTTAAGGCACTTGGTGCACCTTCTTATTTGTAAATAATCCTGAATTCTCACCTTTTGATGTCCGAGGCTGATTTTATTATATAATAGCAATTCTCGAGTCCCTGCGTCAACCTCCAAAACAGCATGCCGACTACTATTCTTTCTTGTAGTGAGGATAATCACAGGTCTTATTTTATCCTTTTGTAAATGAATATCATCATTTTGAGCAGTTATGTAGTCGGTTATATTCTGTAAATTTATTTCTTCCTCAATGTTTCTCACAACAACACGAGGGTTCATTTTATTTATTTTATGGTATGATATTTTTCTTGAGCCTTTTATAGTTTGAGCAATTTCGTTGAGATCTTTCTCCCTGTCGGTCTGTATTATTAATGATCCGTTTTTTGTTTCTACAACCTTTTGAAAACTTATGTGTAAATCTTTTGGATTTACTAAAGACTTAAATTCGTTACAAAGTTCATTCGGTTCTAATGATATTTTAGGTTTAATAATTGCCTTATGGGCTGTTCGATTTTGTGCTTTCATTACAACCCTTTGGGCAACTGCTGAGTAACTAATTTTGTTATTTAAAGAGAGGTTGTCTTTTTTAATAACCTCCCCGATTTCCAAACTAAATGATTGGTCACAAAGATTACCTACATATTTTTCCATCACTTCGATAGCTTTTCCTACCTTCGGTCGCAGGTCTTTTCTCA